>KL660823.1:13485-91964 GCA_000732775.1 Stachybotrys chlorohalonatus IBT 40285
CCCTCCTTCTTTTTCTCTCTCCTTTCGCCCAGCGCTCGTGCTGTACCCCCCCGCCATCTCGACCCGGATCCTCACCCCAAGCAGCCAGCGTCATTTCGTCGTCCAGGTTTTGTTACTTGCAGTGAACCATCCTCCGCGCTTGATTGCTTGCTTGGCGCTCCTGGGCTTTAGTCTCTGCATTTTAGGCTAGCGACATTACACGGCCCACCCACTGCTCGAGAAGTTGAGTCGTCGTGCTTGTACGAGGACCATGCCTCCATCTACAATTGGACGCGGGGGACCGACCTCGTCCGCCGGCCATGGCAAGGTCGCCGGCAAGACCTTGGGCAAGGGCACTGGGGCTAAGCGCTATCGGTGAGCGGCCTCCTCTCCATCATTGCCCGTGTGGCTCGACTAATAGACCCCGCGGTGAAGCAAAATCCTGCGCGATACCATACAGGGCATCAGTAGGTTTCCTCCGTCTCTTGCCTTGAACACTCCTGCTGCTAACACTTTTCACTTGTAGCCAAACCCGCTATCCGGTAAAAACTCCATGCCTCCCCAACAACTAGGGACAACCCCTTTGTCACAGTTATCTAACTCCTTCCCAGGCGCCTCGCTCGTCGTGGTGGTATCAAGCGTATCTCTGCTTCATTCTATAACGAGGCTCGTGACGCTTTGAGGACGCGTTTAGTAAAGGTATGTGCTGCATGCCGATGGCCATCCTGAGTTCTTTCCTGATATCATGACTAGATCCTTGGCGACGCCATCGCCTGCGTCGAGTACCGCAACGCAAAGACTGTCACCGTCTCAGACGTAAGGCATCTCCTTCTACTCTCCGGGTGGAACACTACTCAAAACGACTAGGTTCTCTTTGCACTGCGTCGACAGGGCCGCCCTATCTACGGCTTCGATCCCGAGACTTGGGATGGGGGTAAGAAAAGGTCTCACGATTGAGCTAGCACCCGCCCTCTGCTTCTTCTGACCTTTCGATCTCGTGAATTATGCTGCTGCTTACTGCTGGAAAATGATGAGGCGTTGTTGAGGGGCATTTCCGGATGGATTTCTGACATGAACGTTGTGCGCATACCCAGGAGCATGGCAGGCGTACGGTTCTTACCCTTTGATTTGGTATTTCTCATGTAAGGATTATAGCGAACACTGACCGCTTACCGACTTTCTGCTTTACTGACGTGGGAGTCTATGAAGATGATAGAAACAAGGCAATCATGCTGTGAATTAAACTTGTCATTATGGACTACCGTGCAAAAAACAGCAACAAAAGACCAGAATCGAATAACTGGGTATCTCAGAATTAAACCAGATTTAAAAAAAAAAAAGATCGTAAATCATAATCCACCATTACCAGCTGATCACATCAGGCATCTGATTTTACCAGACACCCGTTCACCTCTTCTTCCTGGAAACCTCCCACTGAGTGAGCACGTCGTGCAAGGTTCTGGTGGCTTGCTTTTCCTGCTGCCTGAACGGCTTGTTGAAGATCTCGGGAAGAACCATGACGCTGTTGACGTGCTCCTGGGCGAAGCCAACCTCTGCGTCTTTGCCGTAGCGCTCTTTGGTCACTCTGATAGCTTCGTACAGCAGGTCCCTGCCGACCCCCTGACCTCGGTGCTTGTGTTGCGTCGTCCACGCGCGAATCACGCCCTGCCCGCCCTTTTGACCAACGGCACGAGTCTTCTTCTTCCCTGTCATGGGTGCCACATTGGGTTCAAGCTTCAGGACCAGCGCACCGACAATATTCTTGTCGAAGCGCGCCCCGATCATGACGTCCTGCTGGCCCGACCGCTTATCCTGTAGCCACTCCCAGCCAATCTTCTCCGACTCGGAGAGATACCGACTTGCAACGAAGCGAATCGCCGTGAGATAGCTGGCAATAACACCGCAAAACAAAACGATCGCCATGCCTAAGTCCTTCTTGGACTTATAGCTGTACTGATGCACGACGGAAAGAGCACCGGTAAGGGCGGCTAGGCAGATAGGGTGGAAGACGAGAGTGCGGGCTGTTTGCTGGCTCATTTGTGACACCGACTCGGCGATGAGGCGCAGTCCAGCCGCCTTTTCCTCTTCCCTTTCCAGTGGTTCGAGGTAGAGAGGGGGGATGTCGTCGAGAGGGACCGGCTGGGAGTCGGCAGCTGATGGCTGAGACGAGGGTAACGGTGCCTGGGGAAGCCAGGGCTCCATCTGGGGCGTATTGGGATTTGACGACATGACGGACGGGTTTATGGCCAGGTTGGCTCTCAAAAACGTGAAGAATGCTAATAAAAATTTGTTAGCCTCGGCCGAGGGATTGAATTTAGGAAGCGCATCTGTGGACATGACATGTAGCAAGGGCTGTAGGGCATGATGGGATGGATCTAGCGATGCATTTCGCACTTGGTTTGCGACCATGAGAGATACCATACGAGTACGGCCGAAGCGAAGCGAATGAAGAATTACGCCGTGGTCCATATGATTTGCCTATGACTGGATGATGGCAGATTCGATGCGTCCGGTGTGCTGGTGATCCATCTCAAAGGCAGACAAGGTCCTGCTGCATAGATACACGCTGACCCTAACCGGAAGGTGAAAGGATGTCGACGCCCATCGTGCCATGTGATTTGACGTGCGCGTAGGGTATAACGAATCAAGGGATCTGATCAGAGAAATATTGGCTTACCAGCACTCGTCTTGATGGCAGGGACGGAATTGATCCTGTCACTGATGTTGGGGTACTGACATGAGCTGAGGTCGAGCTCACGTACAGCGGCGAAGTGAACCTGGTGAGCTGCCATTTTTTCCAGGACTGTATTGCTTCTGCTCTTGGCGGCTGGGCGTCTAACGGATATGTGTGTACGTGAGTGAAGGGTTGCACTCAGCGCGGCTGTTGTTCCGTCCTGGGGCGCTTGTAGGTGGGTTCTGTCCAGCCCATCAATACTTGGCCAAGAGAGATAAGGGAGACGTCGAAACGATGTGCAAATATACAGTAATTAAGAATTGATAGATATAGAACAGAATAGGTAGAAGATGAAGTGATGAAGTCGAAGAAGAGAAGGAAAAGAAGGAGGAAGAAGGGAGCAAGCTTTCTATTTTCGTTTGGATGGACGGGGGCCGTCCGTTGGGGGGCTTGGAGGGAAAAAAATATCCCTTGCTTGTCACACAATCCGTTGATCACCGCCGCAAGGAATAAAAGAAAATCAATAAGAAAAACTAACCAACCGAAACAGCCCCTGGTCTGGCCTAAAGCGACAAAGCGGATTTTCGGCTTGCTGCACTTGGCAAGGGTTTGGTTGAGCTTCCTCCTGCTCAAAACCCCCTTCCGGTAGGATCGTTTAGGCGGTGGGACCCGGGAGAGGACAGCAAGGACATGGGTGGGCTGGTTGGTTGGTTTTGCTGGCCCACCGATAGGTAGCGAAGATCTCGTTTGAAGGGGTGATTGGCGACGACGAGGGGTGATGATGATGACGATGACGACGCCGAAGTTGAATGGCCCGGCAGTGCGTCTAATGCAGTATGATCTCAGGATTTGCACCAGCTGCCCTGTGCAAGGGGACCTCGGAACCTGCGATTGCGAACGGAACGAGATGGCAGAAACGAACGCGTCTCAGGGTATCATGGGTCTAGACCAGCTAGCTTTGCTGAAGTTTGTGCACAGACAGTCGATAACGACAAGGGGAGAAGACAGACAGGGTCAGGTCGAACGTGGGTAGCAAGTCTTCTTTTAAGCAAAGCAAACCAAACAAAATCTTCACCAACCCGGCCGATAGCCCGAGCCCGAACCCCCCGCCGGTCCAGAGCAAACTTCAGTCGTACCAAAGGGCCGGGTTGGCAGGCTGACGCAACCACCCCAGAAGCTCAAACTCGAGACCTGGACCCAGTCACCCAGTCGACCAGGCGAGGCCAGGCAAGCCCAGGCCGGGACCCCCCCGGGTATGCAGCCGAATTATCGTGGGCAGCCGGTCAGTGATGGATTGATGGATGGGTGGATGGGTTGGATGGGTTGGATGGGCTGGATGGGGACGGGTGGATGGATTTTGGGATGGCTTCAAACGATTGGACCTCCGTTTGTGTTTGTGGCTGGTCTTTCGTCTAGGAAGCGTCTCCTTAGCGGGCGTTGCGCGCGCATGATAAAACAGATCGCGTGGCCTTGATGATTCCGGACTAATAAACGTCCAAGGCCATGACAGCTTCGGTTGGATTGGGGAGGGGCGGTTGAGGGTGGGTGGCCGCCCGTGACTGCCATTGGCCCTGGGTTGACCTCTATCTTGCCTTATCGCAGGCTGGTTGGTTCTTGCCTTTACTTGCGAACCTGACGACATCGAATCGAGGGCTGGGCTGACATCTGATGATGCAGTTTCAGAAAGAACGAGGAGAACAAGAAGCAGGAGCGAATGCCACGATAACAACCATGTGGTGGCTGCGACTACCAGCTCTATCAGTCCAAACTGTACTTACTGTAGTAGGCATCAGCGCCCGTTGCACCGAGGAGACCTCTCCATCCTCGCCATCTGCCGTCTTCATCATCGGTTGTTCCGTTCCCCGCGTTGGCTCATGGCACAGTCGGTCTGGCGTGATGATAACGGCCCAGTACTTACTTAGCTGCAGCGCCCGCGCCCGCGCCCATGATAGGCCTGCTGCCGTCCAACTCGACTCGTCGAATCCTTTGCTATCGAGCTGCAGCTTTCTTATCACCATCCTATCACGCGACTCCTCCCTTCACCGGCCAGCCCGTCCATGCATGCATCCATCCACTCATCCAACAGTTCATCCAGCTGCCGTGCATTGCTCGCTGCTTTGTGCCATTCTTGCGTGATTGGCACCATCTTCCTCCAAGCCCATCACTCTGTAACAAACAGCTCAAAACTTGTCCGCGTCTATACACCAACCCTTTCCCCACACATCCCTAGAACAAAAGCTAATGCAACCTCGGAGCTCGAGAACCTCCTGGGCAAGGGTCCTGAAACAGTCCCAGAACGATCAGCCTCGGAGGAGCTTCTTTCATCCATTTCGATGACACAGTCGTCTTTCCCCCACACCTTACCCATCCTTCCTCACCTGACCGCCAATCGTTTTGCACCAAAGCAACCTGCCCGCCTCCTTATCGAGTCCCCCTCAAGTCCCGACATTATCTATCTGATGCATAGCGACAGCCGATCCCTCGACGTCCAAGGCTAGATATCCACTATCTCCCATCATTCGTTTGGAGGAGGAGGCTCAAACATACCATGCAACATGCGGAGAGTGTCAACTTCGTGCTTCGTGTAAATGAGAGAGCTTCGGGAAAACTGCACAACTTGAGCCAATCAACGCCGTCCTGTGCCGGTTTCCGGACAAGCGGTGGCTGTCAAACCCGCAAGGTCACAACCATCGACACCCAAAGCTAACCTTTGCCCCCCCACCCACGGAGGGGGTTTGCGGCTGTTTAGGGATGGCAGGTCAGCCGCTCTGCAACGCCAACCACCGGGAGGATGCCGCGGTCCACGGATGCGACGCAACCATGGACCCTGCCAGGTCGCGTCGCCACTTGTGATCGCTTACTTAGAGTGCCGAAACGAAACAGATGATAATCCGGCTGTCCATCGTTTTCAAAGGACCCTGGCTGTGCTTGGGAGGGTCTAGATGTCACAGTCTTGGTTGCTTGGCTTCCTTGCATCTCCATCACTAACATTTACACTACAACATGGCTAGTCTTCTACCACAAACAGCGGTAAGCTTTTGGCGTTAAGCTAGGACTCCGGCAGGAGATACACATGACCACTTGTATTCCCGCCAAGTATAGCCGGAAAACAGAACTCTCCAAGTGCCCGACTTCTGCATGGTCAGCTGTTCTTCGACCAGCAATATGCAGCCAGCCATGCCAGGCTTATCGCGCACGAGCAAACTGGGCAATGCTATCTACATCCTATCAAGATGCGTCTCGGACTCTTCGGACTGGATGCAGGGTGCAACAACCTAGCATGTTTGAGATGCTATTGAACGGTTGGTATCGCGACTAGGGAATTCATGATGCGCTTTCTCCTGTCGTTGCTTTCATGGAGCATTTAGGTACATTAGGCCCTACACCTCGAATGCAACCAAAGTACTGGGGAAAAGCAGTGTCTTGCTTTGGCGATTGGATTTCTTTCACCATGCGATGCCAGCAATGTGGCGACAGTGAACGCTCGACACATGTAACATGTACTGCTAAGTTTCAGAGATATATGGCGAGTAGATACATTGGACAACGCGATGTTTTATATGCATGGATTCTGTATCGTAAAGGTCGTGTTTAGGTAGGTCGGGCCACATTGACAGGACTCTTTGCTCTATTCGCTGTCCCCTTTCCGACAATCTTCTCGGTCCAGTTCCACCCTTCGCCAGCCGGCGTCTCCTTGCCCGTCCCATGGGCCTTGCTCTCGCCGGCCGAGTCCAAGTCGCTCTCCACGTCGCTGTCGGCCCAGTCATGGTCGCTCCAGCTCATCGAGTCGCACCTATGCTGGGCCGGCCGCTGGGGGCTGCGCGCCGCCGCCGACGTTTCGGGGTCCGCCAGGGCCGGCAGCTCCGGGACCTTGTCGCGGGCTTCCGCCTCGTCGTCGCGCTTCGGGCCGGCCGTCTCGGAGGCAGCGCCGTCGTCGTCGGTGCTTGGCGCGTCCGCCTTGGTCTCGCCGCCGTGGGCGTCGGGCGGCTGGTTCATGTCCAGCGCGCGCTCACCGCTGTGCTCGTCCTCGTCGCGGCCGCGAGCATCGGCCGAGTCGCTAAAGTGTGCGTCGACCAGGTGCTTGATGACGGGCCACCCGTAAGCGTTCACGAAGGTGCGCCGGACGAAGATGTTGTTGTGCGCATCGGGCTCGAGCTTAACGAGGACCTTGCGCCACGACAGGTCCTTGTGGTAGCCCCGCGCGATCTTCTCCTCGACGCGCATGTTGGCGCTGTCGACGACCTCCTCGGGGTGCTTGTCTGGGTTGGTGTGCGCCGTGTCGTCGTAGTCCTTGGTCGAGTGAATCGAGTCCTCGTGGTTGACGGACGAGTAAGGCGACGATGACCCGCTGTCCACGGACCGGTGGGACATAGAATGTATCCTGTTGAGCGTGTTCCTGCGCATAAAAGATGAGGCCCGCTTCTTAAGTGGCGGAGGAGGAATATCAGCCGGGTGATATACTCGATCGTGGAAAATTGCTCGAGGCCGCTTGGAGGGATCGAGTATGTACGACATGTCCGGCACCTTGGGGTTGAGCAAGTCGCCGGCAGACTCAAAGAACGTCGTCGTTGGCGGCGCCATGGCGCCCAGCATGTCGTTCCCCAGCTCATGTCCCGAAGTTACCTTGGGTGCTTTGTTCACTTCCTGAGTGACATCGCTCGGGTTCGGAACGGTAGTCCCATCTTCCCCTTGCTTGGTTTGACTCATGTGATATATCTTCTTCTGTTTATGGGTCATCGCAGGGCTCTTGGGCGGCTCATTGCTCTTGAACAGGTTGAA
The DNA here is from genome assembly GCA_000732775.1 of Stachybotrys chlorohalonatus IBT 40285. Classification (NCBI taxonomy): domain Eukaryota; kingdom Fungi; phylum Ascomycota; class Sordariomycetes; order Hypocreales; family Stachybotryaceae; genus Stachybotrys; species Stachybotrys chlorohalonatus. The sequence continues at coordinate 20,918 of KL660823.1, forward strand.
GAAGCCGGCCAGCGGATGACTGTTGTGGCCCGGATCTGCGCCCGTGCCGGAGGGTTTGGCGTCGTCGAACGGCGTTGTGGCGACGGATGGGATACTGGCCCTTTCGTCTTCCACGACGGCATCTTTCGGAGGCTGAGGTACCTCGCGCATTTCGTTTTCAGGAGAAACCGACCGGGAGATGTCGTTGTTGTCGTCGTTGTTGTCATTGTCGTCCTCGAGCAGAGGCCTCTGCTGTTTCTGTCGAGGGGCAATGACATTAGCACCGGTGATCTCTGCCCATCCGAAGCCGACCATAGTTTCAACCAGCCCGGCATCTCTTCGTGCCTTCTCAACACGACCTAAGCCCTGCCAGTCCAGGAAAAGAAGGCAGCTGGTCCGCAGCGGGACTATGCCGTCGTTGACAACATTGGAGTAAACCGTCCGGCTTCGGAACTTCTTCAGTGCCGTATGCGCTGGACCCGTGGGCAGGATCCGCATTAGCGGTTTTGATTCCGGCTGCGTCTCGCCGTACACTTTCTTGTGCGCCGCTTCGCCAAGGTTTCCAACGAGAGCACCCCAGCCGCTGCGTGCAAGCGTTGGCGCTCGCCACGTCAGACCGAGATCCTGACCGGTCCTCCCGACGAGGCCGAAGTCGAGCGCGAACTTGACGTATAGAGGGTTTTCGTTGCTCAGCCCCAGGAAAGGGCTTGCCAGGGCAATGAAGTTGATGGGCTTGATTAGATCAAAGAACTGTGGAGAGTGTTTCTGGATGTAAGCAATGGCGTATGTCTGTATCAGACCGCCAAGCGAATGGGCGATGAAGCTGATGCTGGTGATTTTGTAGGGCCGTTCCGAGTGACTGTGATGACCCGCCGCATTGTCAAAGACGACAACACTGTGCTTGTGAGTTGGCTGCAATTCGGTCTCCCGATTGCCGGTCTTGAGCGGGTGCGTCGCAACTTCATCGCCCATACCCTTCCCTATGGGCATGTATGGTTGATCCGGGTAGGTCACATGGAGCACGTAACGCGCAAGCCTCTTCCCCAGGTACTTGATCCCTTTCTCTGTCTTTGTGGCGTTGCCCGAGTACCCGCGAACAATGACCTCCTCGTCTTCACTGTCGTCGCCGTGATCCTCGGCATCGTCTTCACCAACCGCCTCGTTTTCGTTTCCCGGCTCGGGTCTCTCCGCGGCATCGTCGCCAGCAGTTGCGTCGGCGGACGTTGGTAAGCCAGCTGCTTTAGCGCTGGGTTTCTTCCGCCTGGCTGCCCGCTCCCTGGCCCTTCTCGCCTTTGCGTCAATCTTGGCCTGCTTGGCGGCAGCATCAATGCTCTCCTTCATGTACAACATGTCCGCCCCCAAGTTGCTGTGCAGACCATGTGTCAAAACCACCAGGTGTACTTTCTTCGGCTTTCGCGGGACATGATTCTCCTTGGTTTGCGGATCGCCTGTGTTGACCACGCTTTCAACCGGGCGATCGGCCGAAGGCTGTTTCTTGGGCCTGACTTGACCCGGGTCATCCCAACCGGGTAACCGCGGTGTATTCCAAAGGGTGGCGGTATCCTCCACCTTGAGATGCACCGCTCGCGAGAACACCCCTTTAGGCTGTGCGGGGTGGTGCCCGTCGTGCGCGCCGATGCTCTGCTGGAGATCGCTCACCTTGCCAGGCTGCGAGACCTGAGCCTGGTTGCCGAGGACTGGCACCGACTGACTGAGGTTCAACGACTTCCTGTCTCGTGCCACAACGAGCTCGTACCCCACGGCCGCCGAGGTCGAGAAGATGACCTGGGAGCTGACCTCGATGATCCAGCTTGCGGATTCCAAGTCATCCTCCTTGGCGTCGTTCATGCCCTTGTGAAATCGTGTGCCAGCAGCCTGGCGAATTTTCTCGGGAACGACCAGCTCGCACTGCCACGAGCCGCCAGCCTTGAGCATGGGCTCGAATTCGGGGACGCCATAGGTTCTGGGGTTTTGGAACTTCTCGTTGGGGTTGAAGTTGGATGGATAAGCGGCAACGGACAAGTTGTATGGGCCGTGGACGAAAGCAGCCCGCAGGGCTATGGCTGATGTATTGCGTATACGAACGTGGAGCTTTTCGGCTGGCGGTAGGATGCGATCGTGGGACGGTAAATACGTAAGGGTGTAGCGTACGACCTCGCCGATCTTGACGCTGCCGACCTGGTGAAGGACGAGCATCGCAGCGGATCTCGGGCGGGCTAGGATTTTAGGCGGTAAGGCGAAAGAGGTGCTGCTTGCTGGAGAGATGAAGACGACTGGGCTATGGTGGATGCAGCAACCATCTTCCGGTGCGGCTTGGCCGGATTACACGGAAAGGATAGAGTGTCGATGTACTTGTAGGTGGTTACCTAGATAAGCCTCGAGGCTCGTCAGCGGAGAAGCGGGATCTAGGGGTCTAGCTGCGTACCTTGTGCGACACATCTGAGGCCAAGGCTGAAGCCACGCGATTGGATTTCCTATCACAGGTTGGCGGTTTATCAGTTGGCGGTTATCAGATGTGGCAGTCTAGGTTCTGCTGTTGGACAGTGGATAAGGTATAGGCTGGGGGCCAGGGGACGGTGGGTGCAACGGAAACGGAAGGGTTCGATTTGATGACGTTTTGGCCCTTGGGTTCTGTGTAAAATGGTATTTACAGTATACAGTACCTAGGAGGCTGAGGCGACCCGCTATTCCTGGTGCTTGCCTGGTCTTGACTTCTGGATCCTCGAGGCTATTTGTTTCTTCTGGTTTCAGTCCTTTGGTTCAGCATCGACATGACAGCAGCACATGCCCACGGCCTGCCTTTCTTATTCCCGCGGCCCAGTCCTGCTACTGTATGTATGTACTGGGGGCGGGCTGTTTCTTGGCTACCTAGTCCAGGGGACTCGAGTCTCCACGCCGTAGATGGTTGGAGATGCACCAGACAAACCGATGCTTGGCATGAAACAACCAGCTTGACTCGTCTTTACCCCCCCTCCCTCTCTCTCTCTTTTGCGTGTAGCCTCTGAATCAGCGAAGCTACAAGCACCTGTAGATTATGTCGTCGTACCATCTGGTGCTAGCCGCATCGGAGCCACACCAGTGTCTGCGAAGCCACACAGCCTTCCGACACGGAGCCCAATCCATGCTCCGCGTACTACAAAAACACTGACTGCCCTTCCCGGGCTCCGTCGTTTTTCCGACTACACCGGGACCTGTGAAGAACCCGACCTGCCGACCAAGATCCCGGACACCGCGACGACCATGTTGAAGTGAGGACCCTTTGGTGAGTACAAAACACAACCACCACGGGGGTCGTTCAACAAGACATGGACCGTGCCAGAGCGGCTTGCCTCAGCACCAGGTAGGACCAAGGACGAAGGAGGAGCTTCGGCGAAGCCAGCGAGGGCCTCAGTCCAACGGTTACGTTATGATACCGTACATCCTGGATCCACGTTATCAACTGGTTCAGTCTGTGTTGGTGTCTCAGTAAGTGTTTGTCATCTCGCGGCCGGCAGTAGGACGCAAGGGGTTGCCGCTCACTCTCCACGTCCGACTCCAAACCCTTCCGCAAACGGCAGTTTGTCAGAACCGGCAACCAGTAAAGTGTCTTCAGATGCCCCCCGTCTTTGTTGCTTTACCGGCAAATCTTTTGCTTGCAGATTTCCCCAAGGTGCTGAGCAACAGAGGGACGGGCCATGTGGGTTCTGATCGGCTCATCAATGCCGGTGATAACGTTATCTCTTTCATCCATATGGCTCTGGATTAGTGATGGACGAAAGAAAGAACAAATAAAATAAAATAAAATTGGAAGCGACGACATCTCCTGCCCCTATCTACCCAAGTCGTTGTACGTGGAGAAGGGAGTGCATGCCCGTGATGATTTAAGTCCCGTAGACTCGCATTGGCAAAGCTACCTAGGGAGAAACCGCAAACATGTCGACTCCAGAGCCAGCAGCAACCCCTACGGAGGCGAGACTCAACCCTCCACCTCACGATGAGAAGAAGCACCACACTCAGTCATCGACACCAGCCCGCGACCCCGAAGCGCCTGGAGATGGCACGCCCGTCTCCGTCGGAAGCACCAAGGCGAGCGCCTTTGGCGAGAGACCCTCGTGCTTCCGGAACTCGTTCCAGGAGGTCTCCTTCGTCTTCATCGCCACCGTCGCCATGGCCACCAACACCTTCCTGACGGGTTCCACCGTGGTCATCACCGCCGCTGTTGGAGCCGACCTGAACATGTCACAGAGTCAGATATCTTGGATCGCTGCCGCTGCAACGTAGGTTCCGAGCGACCTCACACCCTTCACCTCCTAGGGCCATGGCCCGTATCTCATGCGTGCTGGGCCAGCAACGGGGGCAACTACCCAAGGAACTAACTGACGCATTGCCACTCGATAGACTCACAGCAGGTGCCTTTCAACTGGCCCTCGGGCAGCTGTCCGACCTCCTGGGCCGCAAAATCATGCTGCTGAGCGGCTTCGGGGCCTTCAGCGCTGGCTGCCTCATCGTCGCCTTTGCGCAAAACGCCTACTGGGTCAACATCCTCTGCGGCGTGCTCGGCCTCGCCTCCGCCATGGTCGTCCCGCCCGCCATCGGTATCCTCGGCGCCGCCTACGCCGTGCCCAGCCGCCGCAAGAACATCGCATTTGCCTGCTTCAGCTCCGGGAACCCGCTGGGCTTCGCCCTCGGCAGCATCACCTCCGGCGTCGCCACGCGCATCTTCGACTGGCGCGCCGGCTTCATCCTCCTGGCCATCATCTGGGCGGTTCTGTGCGTGCTGTCCTACTGGGTTGTGCCCAGTGTCGAGGCCTACGACCCGGCGTCTACTTTGTCGTCTAGGCTCGGGATTCTTGTCAGGACTTTTGACGTGGTTGGCATGCTCACCACCGTCCTGGGCGTAGGTTTGCTGACGACGGCCTTGACGTACGTCGAGATCCTAGCTTCCCTCTGGCCGCGGGCACTATGCTGATGCAGAAGATTTAGACTCGGCCCGGCCGACGGCTGGAGGTCCGCGCATGTCATCGCCATGATGATCATTGGCTTCCTCCTCCTAGTTGCCTTCGTCTACTGGGAGAGCTACTGGCCCCATCCCCTCATGCCATTGCATGTATGGAAAGACCGCACATTTTCACTGGTGCGTCCTGCGCCATCCACGCGTCTCTTCAAGCACTGACTGCTTCTCGCCGCAGCTTATTGTGATAGCCGTCCTCGGCGTCATGGCTTTCATGTCCTCCAACTTCTGGCTGTCTCTGCTCCTCCAGGAAGTCCGGCACATGGACGCTCTCGAGGTAGCCGTTCAGCTACTACCCCAGGTCATCGCCGGCATCCTCTGGAACGTTGTGGCAGCGAGCACCCTTCATAGAATCCCCAACAACATCCTAATGGCCGTCGGCGCCCTCGCCTACGTCGTAGGTAGCGTTCTGCTGGCTGTGCAAGATGCGCACTCCAGCTACTGGGCATTTGCCTTCCCATCGCTCGTCATCACCGTCATCGGTGCCGACTTTCACTTCAACGTTGCAAATGTGAGTCCCCCTGTTGTCGCACCACCCCGTCCACGCAGGCCACTGACCGACCGGCGGGTGCAGATGTACGTGATGCAGGCCCTTCCGTCACATCAACAGTCCCTTGCAGGTGGTATCTATAATATGCTGCTCAGACTCGGAACGACACTAAGCATCGGCATCTCCACTGCCGTCTATAGCTCCGTTGACGCGGCCCAAGGGGAGTCGGGCGACGAGTTCAGGCCGTTCCGAAGTGCATTCTACGTATCGGTAGGATTTGCTGCCGTGTCATGTCTTTTTCTTCCGCTGCTACGCCTGGGCACACAGGGAAATGCTGTCAGAGCGGACGATGACGAGACGTCAATAAGGCAGGAACATGCTGTTCCGGGACTACGACTGTCATCTCATTCCGAGACCGATATCGTGTCGGCACCAGGTCAGGATACAAGAGCCATCAAAGCCTGAGAGCCGTCTCATTTAATGTACATGCGACGCACAGCACAATCAACATGCCGCGGTTGTACATGTCAGTATTTAGCCTGGGGGAAAAGAGATTCCAGGCCGTTCAGGATAAATGATAGACAATGTGCTCCCGCCGCGGATATCGGATAAAAGAACGTCGACAGTTTTATGTTCACTATAGCTATGAATGCATTATACCGGTGGAGAGCAAACAACGAGCTTGGCATCCATTGGCCTTGTCCCCTGCTTCAGCGGGTTCATCCCGCGGCTCAGTATTCCTGCTTTTGGAAGCGGATGACCGAGGCGACCAACAATATACTGTCGACTAGGGGGGGTGGTTATGCCGTCTGGCTGTGTACCGGTTGTCATAATGGCGTGTCAATCATGCGCAACCACGAACATACCAGAAACTTGAACAGATTGATAAGCTGTGCCAAGCTCTGTAATACTTGTTCAGTGCTCTTCTGTAATCTTGGGCCCGTCCAGCACCTCCTCTAGCCATAGTCGAACCATGAGGGGGGTCATAACTAAAGAGCACAAGAGAGACAGCATCCGAATGACAGCAGCAACCCGCACTATTAACATACAGTCTAGAGAAAATTCGCCTGCCAGTCCAGCCTAGCCTAGCACCCTGAGAGCATGAGAAAATCGTCCCTGAGAGGCGTCAGGACTTTACAGAAACACAGACAAGTAAATTGTCTCCGGATCATTGACCTGGATGGTCGTGGCTCTCTACCTTGGTGGGAGGTTCAATGGCTCAGTTTTGGGTGTCTGCTGCGTATCATCAATATCAACATGCTGTATGCAGTGGGCTTGGACGGTGCCATGCGATGCGATGCAGGCGTTCCATCACACCGGGTATCTTCGAATTTATTGGACTGTGTTGTCATTGTGCCGGGGTACACCCTCTCTAGAACCACCTTTTGCCTCTGACCACCCCCCTGCGGCAACTCCAAAGGCCCGTTATGGCAGAAACAGTATCAAACGTCCAGAGAGCGACATACTCGGTGGGCTGATCCGGCATGATTTGAGGTGGTGGCGGTTAGACCAAGAAAAGGAGTCACGGCGACAGGTGACCCAGCAGATCCGGGTGCGTCATGTAAGTCAGCCTGGGCCGTGCCGAGCCGTGCCGCACTAGATTGCCGTTAACGTTGGTGAAAGGCTTATCGCTAAGAATGATAAGCAGGATTTGGTGCACTACCCGATGGTCTGCCTGAGTGCGAGTCTTGGAATCCTCAGACTGTGGTTATCGTCGGCGTGCTGACTGTACATGATCAGAGTCAGCTGAGCGTCTCTTGCTACTGCGTGATGGTGTTGAGTTAATCAGGATGCCTCACCGGTTACGAGGGGCCCTGGTAATAATGAACCAAAATTTGACCGTCATGTCCTGAGGGGGAGAAACTGCAATCAGAGGACGAGTGCCCCAGAACCCACCTGACCGAGCGCCTAACAGGGGAAAAGGGAGGGGAGATGCGGAGTCCGAGTCGTCGAGGTGGGTGTCTGCCGCAACGGCCGCATGGCCATGTTGACAGCGTTGTTGGGGTTTCACTACGTAGTTGCATATGCATGGCGCAGTGACATCCCATGCCTTTTCGAAGGTATATATCGGTCAAGGAAAGTTGCCATGTCATGCCAGCCGCATGTGCGGCAAGTCATCATCTTTGGCAGCGGAACGACAACCTGTGCCATGGGTCTTCTCCTTTGTTCGCAGGTTCGTCGGGTTTCGGGCCAAAGCCTGGCGATCAGTCGGGGTTGAGTAAAGAAAAAGAGACCGGACCAGGAAATTTCAGTGTCAGTTACAGGGTAAAACAGGGTTGTTGATGTGGTAGACTATGTGCTGACCACCTTCGGCAACCATGCCCGCTCAAGAAACCCTGAAATAGATGTTCATCCGGAAGAGGCTCCTATTTGTGGAGGGCAAGGTCCTGTATTACGATGGCTCTGGTGAAGAAACATGCGGACAGGTCCGGGCATGGTATGAGGCAGCAACAGTACCATGTACGATTCATCGCTGCACACAAAACAGGGGATCCGCTGTGATGCGAAGTATGCCGGCCGAGCCAGAAAGTGGGTGTGATGAGATGGGATGAACAGTCTGCAGGACGCCAGATCGGGCGACAGAGCAGGCATTTCGTGCTTTCGTCTGGTGTAAGAAGAGAGTCGCAAGCTATAAACGAACCCCTCATTTAAGATCAGCCAAGCCATCCAATTGACATGACGACTAGGCTCGACGGTCCATGAGCAGACAGGCGAGATGAAGGCAGGAGGCCTGCAGAAGGTCTGTTGAGCCGAGAATGTAGCAAGAGAAATGACTCCAACTCCTTGCCGTACCACGCGCGGGGCGGCGGAGCGGAAAGGCCCTCTGGCCGGGGCGAGGTTATTAACGCCGGCCATCGGTAACCAGAGCCTGGTCTTGGCACGAAGCGAGTTTACTTGCCTCGCTCTGACGTTACATGTATTATGTGTGTAATTGCCTGACTGGCGCACCAGCCCGACCTTTCATTCCTCAACTGCAAGGAATGAGTAACTCGCCTTTCATCATATCTGTCTGGTAGGGTGAGCCACCCCCCCCCCAAAAACTGGAGCAGGAACAAGATTTGGAAGGGTGTTCTAATGTAATGCCCACCCTGCCATGTACCTCCAGTACTTGGCTGTAACAGCATCAGCCACCGTTTGATGCTGGGGAAAAAAACCTGAAGCCATGGCCGTGGTGGTTGTGTGTCGGCTGTCGAGAGCAAGACTGCCTATTGTGGTTAAAATTTGCGCGGCCACCACGGCGTGAGCGAATGGGGTTTGCTGCACGAATAGGTGGCCGATAGAACGACCTACCAAGGTCGACTTTCCAGCGGACAACATGTGATAATTTAAGTCCCCAACACATCACAGTGTAATTAGAGTGGTGTGTTTTCGATGGCACAAGGCTTTCCTTGCGCTGACGAATGACCGTTGGCGATTGCCATTGCTGGTAGCCGTTGGAATACAACATCCCTGAAAGCGAAAATGCGGACCAAAGCCACAAGTCCACCCTGATGTAGTCAAGTGTCATCTGTGCCAGTGTGTTGCTGTGAATACGACGTCGATTTGTAGCCCTGGACTCCGCCTACGCCGCTGCAGGGTCAGTCTTGGCTGGTTCAGCGGCTGCAGTTGGCGCAATAGCCACAGTAGATTGGTCGACGGATAGACAACCGATAGGTGTGGTGCAACCGAAGCTGTGGCTGACCGGGACATGCCGCTGACCGGCAAAGGTCTGACTGGCAGGTGAGCGAGGTGAAGGACCATGGTATGAGAGCCATTGCTGCTGGCAACCCAAATTGGCCACCTCGAACAACGGTAGCAAAGATGCGGCCAAAGAAACAGATGGTTATGAAGACATGTCGGCCCAAACTTCATCCGTATTCAGTATTGAACGTTCTGATTTTGCGCTTGGCCCCGGACTCGCTCGAGCTTTGTGATGCCACGCCATGGGTTGGGATGGCAGGTCCTGTCCAAGTTCGTGACCTAGACTAGCGAATCAGAGCCATTGGCATGGTCGCCACGTTGAGAGCCGGCCTGCCGAAGCATCAGTTCCCCGTCATTTAGTCACCCCAAGATGGCGTCTTCAGGACGCTGTGCCGGATGACATGACCCAGGACCTAGCAGGGGCAGGCTGGGGCCTGGACCAGCCAAGAGAGGCAGAGGGACTGAACGAAGACAGAATCCGGCTTCTGTCACGAGTCTGAATCCTAGTATATCCACCTGAAGCTGCAGGTCCATGTTGGAAAGGGATGGGTACATGGATGTACCCTAGCAGCGGTCCTGAACAAGGTCAATGGATCTCGACTTTGATGGAGTGGGAAAGTTCAGACGAAAAGAGAGATGTGTGTGTGTGGGCTGGGGTGGGCAGCGGGTGGATGAGGAGTGGACTCAAGACTGCGAGGAACCCTGCCTGACTGCCTTGGTAGCGTGACTCTCCCTTCTAGTTCTCTCTGTTGCTTGTCTGCCGAGACAAGGGAGGAGGGCATCGAAGATGCAACCCCACGCCCGCACGTACGCATCGCTCACCTTTGACAGGTTCCCTGGGCCCAAGCTCTCCCAAGGATCGAAGATGGCATCGACAAGCGAGCGCCCGGCTGGACGGGATGGGGCTTGGGGCAGCAGACCAGGGCTCTGGGGGTGGCCCCCTAAGCCGCCTAGAAGACTGGATTGGGGATCCTCGTCGTTCCAAAAAGCCTAGCAGAGCGACGGCGAGATGCAGGGAGTCGTCGACGGGGCGGCGGTCTGGAAGCGGCTTGATGGGGTAGTCAGAGACACCTGAAGGGGGAATTACGTAGGGGCTGCTCATGGGTTTGAAGTTCCGGTTCGGAATCTCACACCCAGAGCCCGTACCAGCAACAGGAAGGAACATGCGGTATACGGTATGCCACGGTCCCACTGCGATGCGCGGCAGGTCCTCTTCGCACTTGCCCATCTTGCATACTGTGCTGTGGTGCACTTACCTTAACGATGGATCTCCACCAGGAGTAGGTAAGGTAGGGTAGGGCTCCTTCGTCGCCGTCGCTGTTGTCCGTCGCTGTCGTTGTCGTCGTATCTGGTTGGCCTTCGCTGCATCCCGCCTCAACTGCACAGAAGGTGCACACCTGCATACGCACACGCATCAACCTACATGCACATGTGCATGTTCAAGCCCGCATTGAGCACAAGGCCGATGTCACCAGAGGACTGCATAGATCTGCTCTGACGCCGCCCAGCAAGGCAACGGCAGAAGCTCATGAACTCTGTTGTGTGTTATTTGCTATCCGGGTTTGGTCCGGAATACCACTCTACATCTCACTCGTATGTGACTACTACCTACAGCATCTACTATATTTACCTTGCCGAGTTCCAAAGGCTGCTTGCCTACCTCTACCTGCCTGATACTTACCCTCATATCTCCGCCTTGCGGTGGGCAACGTCCAGGTTCAGGACCAGAAACGCCCGTTTTCCCATCCACTCGGCAATGTCGTCGTGGTGTAGAAGCAAGCACCTGAACCATGCCACTCGTGCAGGCGAGATCATCTCGGCGGGCTTCCGGCCGGCCGGCGGACCGCTCGCACGCAGAACAAATTGCATGGCTCGGACTTGACGCACTTATCCCATTCATGATACTGGCGCGAAAGGTTGCAAGGCTCGGGACCGTAACAGTCCGGACAAGGTCTGGATGTAGGTCCCGGTGAAGGGCTGCGTTACGTATGAGCAGCCGCTGATGGTCCTTGACAATATATGGATGATACAAGAATGAACTGGCCGTCCCAAGATGAGACACTGCTGCCTGGGTGAGGCAGTCTGGATGGGCGATGATGTATGCAGAGAGGGCTTGTCGAGATGCAAACAAGGCAAAGATGAGGCCCCGAGCTCAGGTTCCGCCCCACCCGTGCTCCTTGATTAGATTTCCCCATTGTACTTGTCGAACTGCCCTCATCATCATGGTAATTCATTTAAATTGTGTACCAAGAGCGGCCGTGCCGGCTAGCCTCTTTAGTCGGGTCCTGCAGGCGAGAGATAACTGACCAAGCACAGGGGCATGTGGGTGAGGGTGAGGGTGAGGTGAGGGTCAGTGGACACCCTTTGGCTGCCCTGGTTTGCTCTTACAGAAATGCTTGCCAGGCGACGACGAGTGTCGGACGACGAACGACGCAGCAGATGCCAATCATGCCCGCTGGAATGGTCTCTGCACCGATCTTCATGTGGATGGATCCACTGCAATGGTTCCTGTAAGGCGCAATGCCCCTCGACCTCATGGCAAACCCACCTTACTAGCCTGGGTGCCATGCAAGTCCTGTTATTATACCTTGATACTTTCCCAGGATCACCATCAGTCTCTTTCCGCGTAAGCCTCCAAAATGATGGCTTGCTGCTCCGGGGCAAGACTCGTGCTCTCCCGCACTGACAACAATGGCGCAGGAATCACAGCCTCCGACGCCGACGAGAAGGACCTGGCAGCTCAATAAAGCCAACCCCCTTGTCCGACACGAGCGCCCGCCTATTTCTTGCAAGGGCATCGCCAGGTCTCTCGCCCGGAGTTGACGAAGCTGGGCGACAAGAGCGCCGCCTCCACTCTGGAGACCCGCAGACCCGTTAGCAGTACCGGCCTCTTGGAGCGAGAAGCTACTGTAGCTCCCTAGGTCCAGATTGGTCCTGGGGACCTGCAAGGGGAGCGCGGGTGAAGAGGGAACAAGCACTTGATAGGTTAGCAAGACCTCGTCACCCTGTAATATGATGAAGGGGAGAAGCGGGCGTTCGTCGCGTGAAATACATTGGATCGGCCGTGATACCCACATGTCTGTAGCCCTCCAAACTCTCGAGGCACGTTGCTGTGCCTAACAGCCTCCGTCACCAACCTTGTACCCGCCTCTTAAGGTTTGCGCCGGCAGGTACCTCGGCAGCTAATGCTCGTGTTTGTCCTAGGAGGGCAAGAACGGTCAACGCGGAAAGAACGAATCGAGCCAGAGGCTGTTTCCGCCGCAACCTCGCTCGCGAACATCAAACCTTCATCCTTGTCGCACTTTGGCCTCACACATCTTTGCCTTTTGCCTTCATGGATTTCGGCACCCTCCTCTCACTACTGCTACCGTCTTCAGGCTAATTGACCGCCTTGCTCGCCCCTGCCGACATTGGCCATAACGAAGGACAAGCTTGGCCTTGGTTTCTTGCTCCTGGACCATGAGGAGGTGTCTAGCTTCCCACCCGATCCCATCCGCCCCAGAACCGCGACGACGTTTCCTGTCCTGGTCCTAATTAAACTTGACGACCCTGCTCGTTCACTGTCAATTCCGGTTTCGGCTTCGTCAACCCTTTCTCGGTTGCTTCTCTCCATATCGTCATCCATTCGCTTCGTTGGGCCGGCAGGGGTTTGACCTGTCACCTCCAAATATCTATCTGAGCCTTACACGTACCTTGAGGACCTACCCCCAAAGCAAACGCCCTCTCTTCTTCCATCCTTCTTCCACACACCCTTCACCCCCTCCACACTCCCTAGAGTTCCCCCACACCTGGGGCCCCGAAAGCAACCGGCTTCCGCTGGAGCGTCCGCTTCTCTCGCGGTTACGCGGCTACCCTGCTGTTCCGACTCTTCATACAACAGACTCTTCCCGCTTGAGGCTGATCATTCGCTCCAGGACATTGCTGGACGAGCGTACCCTTGCCAACCTGATCCCTCTTATCTGCCCTCCAGAATATGGTTCACACGCCGTCTCGTTATAAACCACCTGCTGCAACTTGCATATAAAGGTTGGCCCACCCTCTCTCACCTTGGAACCCGCAGACTACTCGCATACTTCCTATGCCCATTACGGAACACCACACAGGTCTTCCTTTTCTCCATACTTTCTTCCATCTCTCCCTTCAAACACAGAAAGGCCCAATTCTCCATTATTTCCTGGGAGCTTGCACCTCGGGAGCAACACAACTGGTAGCATTTGCTTTGGCCGAATAGCAACCGTCAGGCTTATATCCTGGCCATCGCCCTCGGTTGTTTGGTCGGCTGACTATTCAAGCTTCGACCGCCGTTTTGTCTGTATAAGCTGTTCATACCATATTCGACTTCGCAAGCTAACCATTGATCAGCTGCGATCTTGCTCACCTCGGCAAACCCAGACCCCACGGCATCTATTTGGCGGTCCACAACGACCTCGATCAGTGGTAGAAATGGTACACATCAACCCCCCTTCCCCCGTCTTGTACATATCGATGAATTGTCTCTAACAAGTACATACCTATTTAGGCCAATCAATGGTATTGTCTTGCCCCTTCGCAACTGCTTCATGCGGCAAAGCCGACCCTAACCCGTGGATATTCTATCAGCCCACACTCGTTCCGCATGGTTAAGAGTGAATCGAACCTCCTGTCCTGGATTTGCCAGCAGTGCCGTGCAGGACCGAATTGGTGGATCTTCGAGTGCACATATTGCAAGCTTCACTTGTGCCGGGATTGCACACAAGCCTAGGGTGAGTTGGTACGGTCTTTCCTTGCTCTGGCGTGATGGTGGTGAAGTGCATTTTGTGCAAACGCTCTTTGCGGGATTCCTCGCAGAGCGTGGGGGTGGTTGGTCCAGCATACGTACGGGCTGGCTGCTATTCGGTCAATCTGATGTATGCCGCCAAGAGCGGAAATGGTCTTGATCTTTGATCCCACACCCTTGCACCCCCCTCGACCTGGCTCTCCCTCACCCTTCCACTTTGCCGGGGCATGATGCTAATTTTCGTTTGATTCACAGGATTGCGTATTCTGTTACAAAATCGGTAGTCTCCGTCACCACCAATACTCGGACCACCTAACTAGCAACTGGCGTTGCACCTGCATCGGCTTGCTGCTCTGGATTCTTGACCTACACGCAACACAACTGCTCTTGACGCCCCTGCGCTGGTCTTTCGCAACAGCCTATTTTAAAAATGATACCTCGTTGACACGGACCGTCAACACTCCGACTTGGGGGTTTTACCATATTCTCCAGCTTCTCTTCATCATCTTGGCCATTTTCTCTAGGTTTTCTCCATGATCGTGTACTCCATCTTCCCCCTTTTTGCTGTATTCTCCTCCTCCGCCTGTTTTGTTCTTGTTGTTTCTTCTTTTCTTTCCCTTTTTTTTTTTTCTCCCTCTCTTTCCCTTGCCCCCTTTCAGGTTATAGGTTCCACTGTTCTTCCTTTTTTTTCTCCCAAGGGTCGCAAGGTCATGGTGATTTCTGACATGAGTATTCTGCATATCCATGTCGTGTTTGCTCATTTTACTCTTGCCAATGGCCCTTCTCCTCGTCAACCTTCTATGGAACCCTGTCCTGGCAATGGACCTGTTACACATCTGACGGTGCTCCGATTTGTGTGCCCACCGGATGCATGTTCCACGTGGAGGGTCCATTTTATAGCCACCAATGAGCCTGCCCGGCGCAGATTAGCGCAGGGAAGCAATGGATCCAAGCTAGGGCATGGGGGAGCTTCTGCCGCCCCCGGATGCGGGCGTCGATGTTCTGATGCTTCAATTTCAAAGCACTGGCGGCTTTAGATGGGCCGCTGCCTACAACGGGACCTCCTCGGTCTCATTTGGACTCGCAACCACGCTTTTCCCCTCGGCGTCCAGGGACCCAACACCGCCAGGATAGGGTAAACCAGAGAGGAAGGGCTATAACAATGAAGGGATCACGCTGCGGGCGTTTAGTGTCATTAGATCGATTGTGAGACGGCTCAGGCCGGGGGAAAACGGTGAAGGAAAAGGAGTCGGTCGTGTCATGCCAGCTTATTATCTATTGGATCGTTCCCATACGTTGCCTCGGTTTTGTTCCTTTGCCGTATTAGTGGTCCTTGGCGCTCATAATACCATACTGTATCTGTACTGATGTCTCTGTAATCAAAAGGATTACCGATGGCACTAGTCGGGCAGGGGCTCGCAAGAGCGCGTGCTGGCTCTCACCCGGCAGGTTGGTTCGGCTTACGGCATACGGCATACGCAGTGTATCTAGCACCAACATGCTTCATGACTGATCATGCGGCAGACAGCTGGCAGCGTGTCATTGACGTTGGGCTTCCGCCCCATGCCCCTTGTCCCTAGAACCGAAACACCCTTTCCTGTGAGTGTCCGTTGAGTGTCACGGGCACGTCTTCCCACGTTTGAACAGTGCACTGGCATGTTATACCCGAGCTAGGTGCCGGATGGACAAGCCCCCGGCACATGAGTGTGGCACTCGCCGGGTGTAGCATAATGCGGTTGGGGGGGTTGTTTTTGTTTTTGTTTTTTTTCGGTGTTGGCCGTGTACGGGTTGTTTTCGAAGAGGGGTCAGGCTGGACTTGACGAAGTTTCGGGTAGCATTAGGGGAACATGCAGCACCGTATCTCGATAACCGTTCTCGACCTGCCGGCACAGAGTTGTGTTGAAGCAGCACTATAAACTGCAACGCGCCGGTGACAGGCTAAGAAGAGAGGATGACGTGGTGTGGACTTCGTCTTGGTCGGTGAGGGGGACCAGCGCAGACCGATGATGCCATGCACCATCCATCCCTCTTCTGTCTCCCGTTGGAGTACAAGGCTAACTTTTGCGAGGTAGTTGGGCATCGACCAACTCCGTAGCCGTAACCAACCGGCAGTCATTTGCACAACCCGTCTGCTGCAAAAATAACCTGCCACTTCACTTAAGAGCCGTTGGGAGTTGTTTGCTAGCTGTCGTCACGAGACAATCATGACATTCCTACTCGCTGGCCATTCTTGTGTAAGTGTGTGTCTGTGTGTTTTAAGCTTTCTTTATTTTATTTTTTTGGTTTTGGCTGGGTTTCTCCCCCTTGTCTTGCTTTTTGACATCCCGACTATGCCGGCAGTCATATGATGAGTAGTAACATGTGACACTTTTCCTCTCTTGAACTGGGTCTTGTCGGCCACAGAGTTGACGTGGAATTCTCGGTGTGGGTGCCGCAGGACAAGGATCAGGCATGCAGCTTCCGCACACCAACCACTTCCCCTTCCGTGACGGGGAGCTGCTTGGATAGTGCTCCGGGCAAAGGGAACAACGACAGTGACAAAGACATAGGGGGTATGACAAAGCCTGGGCACGGGCATGGAGTGCTCTGGAAGGCTTCTTCTTCCGTTCCATCCGGGCCCGACGACGCCCGCGGCGCCCGCGACCCCAGTCGGCGCCGGTGTTTAGGGTGTGACCCGCTTTCTGTCTGCGTCTAGAAGCTGGTTGGACAGGTTGCGGTAACCTTTTGTTCTGATTCAGGTGCTGCCCGTGTTTCTCTGCCACGAGTCAAGACGTTTTGTGTGTGTATGCGTGTATGAGAGAGAGAAGTGAGAAGGGGAAAGAGAGAAGAGTGTGCCGCGTGTTGGGTGTGTGAAAGGGAAAAGGAGCTGGTAGCCGTGCAGGGTCAGGATTGGTAATAGAACCTTGCCTTGGTCACGTCTTTAATCGGCCAATCGTTCGCCGGGCGCTCCTCGACTCGTTTGGTCACAGCGACCTCATCGCCAATGGCCATGCTTGCCTCTTGCACTCCCTCGACGAGAAACCCGTAGCGTCCGAAGACGGGTGAGTATTTGCAGCCGGGATCAACGCGCCGGTCAGACGAAAGCAGCTTGAGCAGTTTGCCGTCCTCGCCTGCGCCCATGCGGCCAGTGTCGTAGTCCACGTTGATGCTCACGCAGCGCGCGCATAGCTTGGTCATCTCCAGCATGGGCCGGCCATTGACCGCAAGCTCCCCCCAAAAGTCCTCCTCCCATTCGTCTTCGCCATCTACCACGACGTTGGGACGGAATTTGTGCATCTGCGCCGTGGCGCCGTTCAGGCGACCACTGACATGTCGTAGCGAGGCTTCTGTAGTGATGAGATAGGGCGCACAGTCAGAGAAGGCCAGCCAGTATGGCTCTGGGGCTTTCTGGGTGCCTTGGACGTACGAGGCCAGTGTCGAGAGCAAGCCGCCCGTCGGTGCCGGATTCTGAGACCTCGGAGCAAAGGTACCGAGCACAGGACGGCGGCCATCGCCGATGTAGAAGAGGGCCGCGTGAAAGCCCAAGCAAGCGCTGAACCAGGCGTCGTAGTGGGAAGCCATGCGATACGCCTTGACGAGGCTCTGGTGAAGGTTGACATCGCACTTCTCTAGGGTCGAAATGGCTGGTTGCAAGGGCACTTCCAGGACTTGCGTGTGCAAGGGGGATGGTGGCAGAAGCGGCTCATCCGGAGCCTCGTACCGGACGTGGATCGAGTCATTAACGATGGTCTGGACAAATCGGCTGCATTGAGGATACTTGTTGACCTGAACCTTTTTCAACGAGCCGTCCGGTTGGACGTGGCATAACAGGAACTTCCTATCATGTTTAAGGCCTTCCTTCTGGAGAACAGCTTCGGTCAAGCTGATGCCTCGAAGAGACTTGATGGGATAGACGTAAAGCTATCGAAGGATTGTCAGTCAGTTGACGCTCCTGCCTGGTGCTGGGCGGCCAGAGGCCAATGGATGGATGGATGGATGCAACCGTTGCCCAGGCAGCCAGCGGTACTCACCCCAGTGACTTTCATGACGAGGTAAAATCAAGTGAAGGCCGAGATGATGAGATACAGGCTTATGTAGCGCCTGCTGCCTCGACGAGATTGAGAATGAATGCTCGTTGACACAGGAGTCACGGAATGATAATATGGGGCGGCTCCAGGCCTGGTGGAGAGATGACGAGAGGGCCGATGACTAAACCCCCGCCGAGTACGTAGTTAAGATACCTAGACAGGTATATGTAGAGCCCGGCCTGAACGCTCCGAGATACTTCCACTTCTGTGCTCTCATCGGATTTGACTCAGTTGAGTGGGGATTTCAAGGAAGCCTGCCCTCGCTGCTTCGGGATTGGGCATTGAGTCCATACTTACAATGGAAGGGAGGGCTGGGCTTTGATCGAAAAGTCTGGGCCAGGCCGCTGTTCAAACTGCAGACCGCGCTGCTCTATATTCATAATTCCAGGCTCTAGCTCCATGATTCAATATAAACAACACAACACCGCGCCGTCACGGGAACTATACTGCCACCGTCGCTTTGCTTCTTATCTGGACGAGCTCAGGTCTCAAGAGCTAGACGAGCATGTGAGAGCGCGAAAACGTTTCCAATCATACAATGCTTCTGGTTATATTCATGGTCTGGGAGGCCACTAGCCTTTCAAAAGGGCTTCTTCATTAGGCGTCTCTGTGACCGTTGATGAGGATTCGCCGGTCCCTTTTGTCTCTTCCTTTCCGGACAACTCTCCTGACCCCTCTTGCTCGTCATGGCGCGCAATATCCTTCATGTGCAGCAAGTCATTGGCACTGACCGGTGTATCGCTGTCTTCCACAAATGTAAAGGCATCCGACAAGTTGACTGCGAGGAATGATTTTGGCAGCTTGACCCTGAAGCGGTATTAGCAGCAAAACTAGAGACGTAGACAAGGACCTGCTCAACAAGCTGGGCTTACTGGTTAAATTTCGCTCTAAACGTCTTGATAACCTCCAGCCAGTCCAAGTGCGGAGTCAAGCTGCGCTTCATTGCAGACGATATGCAATGCCGAGAATCCAGATTCACCTCCAATGGGCCAGAAACATGACAGCCTGGGCTTATAGAGATCCTAATGCTATAAGCAAAGGTAGCGTCATCGATTAATGGGTTATCGGATATCCTCGTTTCCGATTCATAGAGCTCGAAGCTAATCTGCGACAGGTAGTCCAGCTCAGGAATGGCGTTACGACCGATCTTGGTTTCGATGCCTCCCTCAATGATGCAATTCAGAAGGGTATAGATATGGGACTCTTTCGTGAAGTAAATAAAAGACTTCGCATCGTTGGAGGCCTGCATTTCCTCCAGATCCTGAACAATCTCCTTGAGCAGTGGCAGGGACGTCAAAAGCCCAATCTCCAACTTCTCACTATCCGAGATACCGTATTCCTGGGGGCATATGAAGTCGAATAAGACCTTGGCAAGACGGTACAGTTCCTGCAGAGGCTCGTGCTTCGGGTCCTTCTTTGTTGTGCCTTGATCTGTGCCCTTGTAAAGACGAAAGTAATGTTCCTGGGGGGCTTCGTCAATCAGATGCCGCAGCCCGTTGAGGAAAGACCGTCTCCTGAAAAGCTTTCTGACTGAAGCACTTCGGTTGGCGGGATCTGTCTTGTCGGCGCCTTCGGACGCCATGTTCAGGCTCTTATCGCTACGGCGGTCATCGGAACCCCGCCCTTCGTCCTCCTTGGACTTCCCGTCCTTGGAGCCGTATTCCTCGTCTAGCATCTGCTTGGGAGGGGTGAATATCCACTCCAGAAACTGTCGATTATGAAGGGCATCAAACTTCATTGTGTCGTAGAGCTCGGAAATCTTGCTAGGATCGACCTTATCTTCGTCGCAAAATTCGGCAAAGAGCTTCTCCCATCTCTCGCGGAATAGCTCGGCGTCTTCGCCGCAACACCATCTGGGCTGGATGTTGCTGATGGCATTTGCCTGGGAAAGGGACGACAATGACGCGCTAGACCCTTCGCTGGACGGCTTGTCGTTCCCGGCATCGGAGAGAGCGCTCAGGGAGGTCGCTGCCCCGCTGTGTAACTTGCTGTAGTTGTGCTGCATCACTCGACGGTGGAACTTCATCAGCTGCACCACTCTCGTCTGAACTTCGAAGGGCTCAGGCATGTTCTCAGGCCACGCAAATTGAGCTGGCCTCTCATTTCCTTTGCGAAGTAAGCCCTTTAGCTTCTTTTTGACCTTGTCCGTCTCATCTTTGGCAGCATTTGAATCATCCAGAAGATCTTTCCGTATCGCGATAAAATCTTCGCGAATGTCTTTCAGACCCAAGAAGGCGGACGACCAGATCTGTGCACTCGTCGTAACGCGTCGCTCGGAGCTACTATAGACGTGGACCTCGTCGAAGATGTCCCGGTTGAGGAGCATCACATCATTACGCATGCTCTCGCCCAGTTCTTGGGCCTGATATCGAGCAGAATGCGTTGGCTCGCCGCCCCATTTAACAATCAACTGAAGTTTGTCCAGCACCAGACTCTCCTCGGCAGCTGTGAATTTGGACATTGTCACTTCCGACATTGAATCGTTTCTTTTCGGAGGTAAATGTGGAGTATACTGCTTTGGTATTTGAGCGTCCTCCTGGCCTTCTGGAGGCCCTGCCTCGTGTTCTGCTGTAGCCAAAGGTTTTGGGACAGGACTCGACTCTTCGGTCTTCCTTTTCCGGAACATGGGCTTGATCTGGACCTTGGTGCCAGCCCAGCTCCCTTTCTTGACAAGCACATTACGAAGGGCTTTCAACTTAGCAGGATCTTCAATGCCAGCCTGAAAAGCCTGGTCAACGGCCTGTATGACACTGCCAAGCGCAGCCTCTCCGACGAGCAGCACCTCCTCTTGGTGGCCTTTCAGGAGTGCTATGAAAGGTTCAGTGTGAAGGGTGAACTTGTACTTTTGTTTCGGAGTGCGATCGGCATGACGGATAACCGAGACGATGCCCTTCAGCTTCCAAGAATGCTTTGGGGGTGGAACGGCCGCCATATTGTCCGTGGGTGGTGCTGACATTGGTGGTGCAGTAGAGACAGGCGTCGCCAATGCAGGCGCTGGCGCGCCACCAGGAGCATGGTCCTGGATTGGAGGTGGCAGTAGTGGACTGGTGGCACCACTGTGCCCTTTGGAAGTATAAGCGCTGTCAGGTGCAGGAGAAGTAATGCCACTCGCTAGTCGAAAACCGTTGTCGATTTGTGAAATCTCAGGCGTAGCCGCTGGTGAAGTGATTGTGCCCTTAGCGCTTGGCAAGTGCAAGGAAGCAGGAACTGATCGCTCGTCACGATCCTTCGGAGGGTTTGTGGAATGTGCAATTGATCCAGCCTCGGACACCGCAGGCGAGGTCGCGGCCGGAGTGATGCCTCCACGCCGCAGCCGTTCCTTGACAAACATGTCCTTGAGAATAGTGGCAGAGTGGTTGTAGTAGTCGTCATTGTCCTTCACAAAACTCCATCCATTGACGTCTATCACATAGCTCTTGCCGCCGGCACGTAGCATATCGAAGCCACAAACTCTCTGGCCGAAAGATGTGGATATCTTGCTGGCCGTCTCTTTTTCTTCGGGACTCAAGGATGTCACGTACCGTAATTCCTTGCCGTGCGTATTTCTCCGTACGACACCATCGACGACAGGGGACTTTCGTGTCTCAGCATGGCAGTACTGAGGACCCACGGTATAGGCCTTCACATCTTCGGCATTGTCGACTTGCATAAAGCTTTCGTAGATGTAGCTGCCGTCCGGTTCAAGTACGGCTCTGGGAGTGTTAAGATCCGCCACAAAATCGGAACTCTTGTTGCCGATTTTTCTGAAGAGCTTCCTAGCCCCGCCTCCCGCGCTCTTGGGAAAGTAAATGATGATGTTGTGGTCCTCTCCGCTGACTGGCTTCTCGACGTATGGCTTCCTCAACTGCACGCCATCGACACTCAGAACATCACCGTCCTCCAGAAGCTCAACCTGATGCGGTGTTTCCTTGGCCGGATCAACGTGCCCCATCTCAACTCCGGCAATATCCTTCATGTGGCTAATCAATTCTGGCGTAAGTAACGCGGGCCCGCCGTCTCGGCTGACCTCAAGGCGATCCGGTGTTCGGACTGAAATCTTGTCGAGCAATCGTAGGCACAGCCGCCTATCCCATAAGATCTTCTGCATAGGCAGATCATTGACGCAGAACGGTCTTCGAAGATTCACGTAAGCAATCGCTTTGTCTAACGGGAAGCCATCTGAAAAGAAGGATATCAGGTAATCACTGCTGCGTCTTAGTACGAGTAGAAAACAGGCCAGAAGATGTATAGGCTGATAGGATGACGAAGGCAGCTTACCAGACTGGCCAATTTTCAACGTCTATAGCAAACCACGGTCAATAATTTAGGTATAAAATCGGAGCGAGTTGCGCCTCACCTTCGTCCAAAATGACCTTGTCTCCAAAAACCACCACGTCGAACTCACGGTTGGATATCAAGCGACTGAGGATATTTCGGCTCGGCTTGCTTCGCGCCTTGATGTCCAAGGCACAAACACCAATGACACCCCACGGAGCGGGTTTTACTGCACTGACATCAGTCCTTGCGCCCCTTGCGCAAGACGGTGGATGGTCGCAACACTTACCCTCCTCTTTCTCTCGATGGTGGAGGCCGCGTTCACTGCTTGGGCTGTGACTACTGTTGGCTGTGCTGCCACTGAATCTTCTCTTGGCCCTACTCCGAGATCGGTCCGGCTGGGGACGTATTGCGGGCTCAGCTCGTTGATTCCGCCTCATCAAATCCAACGGCTGGTGAGTGGGCTCTCGGGGAGCCAGATGATGGCCAGTGGTGCCGTAGCCAGCCTGGCCACTCGAACTTGTAGTAACCACAACACTGGACAGAGTAGCCTCCGACTGAGCAGGGCCGGGGCTCTTGCCATTGGACGACATCAGGCCAGGTGCAGAACGAGGAGCAAAAGCGGAATCGGAAGCATGAGCTAGCACAGACGAATCTGAAATGACCCGGTGTGTTGCAGAATGCGTAGAGTATCCCGACAGACGTCTAGATCGCAAATCAGAGAGGGAAGAACTTGGCGTCAAAGCGGGATCTGGCAAGGGAGCGTATTGCGTATAATCGTTGCTTAGAACAGGGCGAATCCGTGGCGTTTCCGAGTCCTCGAGGCCAGTTGAGTTGGCTGACGACCCAGCGAGGATGATGTCTTCACTCCAAGCTTCAGAATTGGAAGACTGACGTCGACTGTTGGGCACCAGTGATCGAACACTTTTGAATGAGCCGGGTGAGTGGGTCGACGGGTTCGAGCTCTGGGCATGAACTTCAGAGGTTGCCGGCTCAGCAGCCCTGCTCTTCCTGGTTGCGACCGAGACTCCGATAGACGAGGCCGAGATGCTGCGAGAATGGGATTCGGTTCGGCGAGGTCTCGTGAGGGGCTGCTGCGTAGAAGGTGGAGGAGGAGGAGGAGTTGGCGAAGTGAGGTCAACGTCAACCTGGCCCGGAAGGTGAGGGTGAGCAGAAGACAGAAACGGGGAAGGAGAGGAGGGGCTGGCAGGAGACAACGGGCCATCGGTCGAGGAGATTGTTGTGCTAAAATCGGGGCGGTCCATAGTGGCGAAAGAGCCCAAACGAGTACCAACGGGCCCCTAAACGGCCTGAGACGGGCGAGCGAGCGCAGTGCCAAAGTTAAAATCCAGGAGCCGCAAGCGTCAGATATGGAGGTCAAGCGAGCTTGAAACGCAGTGCAGGATATGGACCAGCCTCGTTGGCTGGGCCAGGCCGGTGGATGGACGATGCATGCAGCCCAAGCTAGGCAGGCTGGGATTGGCAATGACAACATCGGTAGCTCTATTCGAACCTGCATGGGGTTTGCGGGACACGCTACGACTTGGGTTCATGCAGTGCGGGACAGGCATGGGCAGGGAGGCAAACCGGCGGCCGGAATCAGCACGATGGCGCGCCATGTCACGCGACAGCAGTTGATTGCAGCTGGAACAAGGGCCGTCGTTGGTCGGCTGGGCCGCCCCCAAATCGCCTCGGCCACACAGCCGTTTGGTCGCGTTACATCCTAAGACACGGGCGGGAGTCCCGGCCGGGGGGCTCAGCCGACCGACGCCCAGGTTCCGAACGCCATCAATTGGTGCCGATCAAATTGCATCGTGTTACTCCTCATTAGTCAGTAGGTGTTGATGCACGACAATGCATCATGCGGGTTATTGCCTGATGACGGCTTAGGGACGACACCTACTTAAGTTCAAATATCTTACATCTAGGTGAGAAGAGGGCTGGGGACGAGAAACGACTCTTCATCTCAATCCCCTGGCCACTCTTTGCCGGGGCAAGATGACGACTGGATGTCTTCATGTCTTAGGAATGCGGATAGCAGGAGCAACACGAGCAAAACTGCCAGCCCTCATGGTCGAATTTCTCCTAAGCGTCTACAAAAATAAAACGGACTGACATCAATTGCTACCACCGACCCATGAGGTAAAGTTGGACAACAATTCCTTGGTAGTATTAGAAAGGTAGCCTAGGGTAGCTGCCACTTGGATGTACTATTGTGTTGACCGGAGTCGTTTAATTCCTTACCTTGCGAAACTGCACTAGGACAGTACAACGCATTCCCTTCGAACTGAATTTTATCCGCCAAAGTTTGTTCCCACTCGATCTCTCGCAGTAACATGATATATGGGTAAGCGAGGTTCGAGTCGGCTTGTGCCCACAGCCTTGTGCTGTCTGGAGACATGGTGTGGAGTGCCTGAAGGTTGATAGGTTGGGGGCCACCATTAAAATGCCTGGCTAAATCTAGTCTAGCGCAATACCCGCTAACCGTAGGACCATGCGGCAGAATCAGCAACACCGCCAAAAATTTTTGGTCCTGTCGTGAACTCAAGTCGCATCCAAGACGTCCCAATTCAGGCTCGTCGAACAAATCGAGGCGCGACTTCAATATGCCACACTCCGACCAAGATGGGCCTCTAATAAAGAGGCAGCGTGTTGCTTCAACAACATCATCAGCCAAAACTACAGAGGGTTCATCTCGAATCTTTGCTCCGTTTAGGGTAAATCAGCAATCCCTTCTTGCCCCGCGGACATGTTGCTGACTGCCCATCTCTAGACTATAGGTCTTGTGTCGCCTACCAACGTCCCCTTCACCTCAATCCCACTGGGAAAGACCTCGTTCCAGATCACTACTTCTGTTGGGAGATCCCTGCAGACATACGACCTCCGACGAGGCCTGAATCTTGTCTTCGTCACTCGCCCGCAGACTCCAGCCGACATCACCGCCACCTTTGCTTGGAAAGAAAAAGTTCTGGCAGCATGGGGTGGACTGCGTGCAGGGCAGGCTCAGGGCCTGTGGGTTCTGCAGAGAGGAAAGAAGATTGCCGACCTACAACTACCATCTGATTTGACAGAACCTATCAAGCAGATATTAGTACTTGGAACATGGATAGTCGCCTGCGCATCGACTCGTATCGAAGTTTTTAAGTCTGCAACCCTCGAGCACTACACGTCAATTCAAACCCTGGCCTCTAGCCAAGGCGGAAATGAAATTACTGGCGGCATCGCAAGCATGCCGACCTTCTTGAACAAAATCTTCGTGGGTCGCAAGGACGGATGGGTCGAAATCTGGAATATCAGCACTGGAAAATTAATCTACACCATTCTTCCGCCATCGCCCGACAGCGGCTCTGTTACATGTCTTGAGCCTAGTCCTGCTCTGTCGCTGCTTGCCATTGCTTACTCCAACGGACCTCTTATTATCACCAATGTTCAAACAGACAAGATCGTGCTTGCGATCGAAGCCGGCAACCCAGAAGCGCCCGTGAACAGTATATCGTTCAGGACCGACGGCATGGGAGCTGGCAAAGATGGGAGGAAGGACGGTGTCATGGCCACTTCAACCAACCACAATGGGGATGTGACCTTTTGGGACCTGAATGACAGCGGGCGAGTAATGGGTGTGCTGCGCAGCGCACACAACCCACCATCGCACGACGGTGCACACGTTCGAGGTGGGATCAGCAAGGTCGAATTCTTAGCAGGTCAACCAGTGATCCTCACTAGTGGCAGGGATAATTCGCTCAAGTCTTGGATATTCGACGAGACCCCTTTCTCTGCGATTCCGCGCTTGCTGCACTCTAGAAGTGGTCATGCCGCTCCAGTAAACTGTCTACAGTTCTTACCTTCGGATTTCGATGGCGCTGATGCAGGCAACAAGTGGCTACTCAGTGGTGGCAAGGACCGAAGCCTCTGGGGCTGGAGCTTGCGGCGAGATGGGCAGAGCTCGGAGCTGAGCCAGGGCAACATACGCAAAAAGGCCAAAAAGGTTGGTATTCTATCAGCCAATGCATTGGCTCATGGCCCAACTACAACTTTGGACGAGCTCAAGGCTCCGGAAATTACCTGCATCGCGTCATCGCTCAACCGCGACGGCGGCATAGGGGCCATGCCTGGCAAACAGCCCATGTGGCAGAAGGCTCAAAACCAGAAGAAGCTGTCAGATGCCGAAACCAGTGCCATGACCGGCTGGGAAAGTGTTGTCACGGCCCACAAGGGTGATGCTTTCGCTAGAACATGGTTCTGGGGCAGAAAGAGAGCAGGACGGTGGGCCTTTCCAACGAGTGATGGTACACACGTGTCGACAATTGCTATCAGCCCCTGCGGTACCTTTGCCTTGGTAGGCTCGGAAGCTGGAGGAATCGACATGTACAATCTACAATCTGGAGCCTACCGCCAGAGGTTTCCCTCTAGGTTAACACCTTCGCAAGCACGACAGCTCAAAATGCAACAAATACGACAGGCGGATGATGTGGTGCAGCTACAGACCCAGTTTACGAGGAAATACCCGATGGGCACCGGCAGGCATACCAAAGCTATCACCGGAATCATTGTTGACTCCATGAACAAGACCATTGTTTCTTGCTCATTGGATGGAAAAATTAAGTTCTGGGACTTCCTTACAGGCGGACTCCTCGACCAAATCGACTGGGCGCCAATGACGGTTCCGACGTCCTGTAGGTATCACGCATCCAGTGGTCTTGTGGCTTTCTCTTGCGATGACATGTCTATTCGCGTTGTCGATATGGAGACGAAAAAGACAATACGAGAGTTCTGGGGCCCAGAGGACATCATCAATGACTTTTGTTTTTCCAGCGATGGGCGGTGGGTTGTCGCGGCATCTCAAGACAGCGCGATACGGATATGGGACCTTCCCACAAGTCACCTCATTGATGCTATGAGGCTGGAGAAGCCGTGCAAAGCTTTAGCAATGTCCAGCTCTGGAGAATACTTGGCTGCCACGATCCAGGACGAGTTAGGCGTCACTTTGTGGACGAACAAAACACTCTACAAGCACGTTCCGACAAGGCAAATATCAGAGAAAGAAATCAACCAGATCGCGGCCCCGACTGCATCAGGCGAGGGAAGCCATGGCCTCCTGGCTGGTGCTTTTGACGAGGAGCAGGCTGAAGACGAAGACGACTTGCCAGTTCCTGCCATCGATCAACTAAGTGCAGACATGATGACGCTGAGTCTGGTTCCAAAAAGCCGTTGGCAGACGCTGCTTCACCTAGATTTGATCAAGGAGCGAAACAAACCCAAAGAGGCTCCCAGGGCTCCTGAGAAGGCACCCTTCTTCTTACCGTCCGGCGGCAGTGGTCAGCCTACTGACCCAAACGCGACTGCTGTTGAAGCAGCCGAGGGAGGGGGCTCTCGTATATCGAAACTCGACCCAAGCCGCTTTGAAGAGATGTTTGCCTCCAAACTCCGAGCTGGAGCGGCTAGCAACAACTGTACGCACCTTTCTAATTCTCGACTAGTCGCATGCTAACCTTCTTCTAGATGATGATTTCGTAGAGCACCTCAAATCTCTATCACCCTCTAGTGCTGATCTGGAACTTCGTTCACTCTCTATTGGAAAGGGTGACGACGAATCCAACGAGCTTCTGCATTTCATACAAGCCCTTATTGCTCGACTACACGCCCGACGAGACTACGAGTTGACACAAGCTTGGATGGCAGTGTTTCTTCGATTACATTTCGACTCGATAATGGCGAATGAAGTCTTGGTCAACGCTCTACAAGAATGGAAAGAGCAGCAAGAGAAGGAGTGCAATAGACTGGATAGTCTTGTCGGTTATTGCGGAGGTGTGGTTAGCTTTTTGAGGAACCCAAGAACATAGTTATTATGACGATGCCGGACCGATTGGAAAGGTTTAGAGATGATACATTATTGATGATGCTGCCAACGTTCTTTCCAATGTGTCTGCAAGATGAGGTGCCCTATAATGGCCAACCCCGGCCCACTACTCAAGCCTCGTGTCTTTGCACGAAGCATTGTTATGCTCTAGGTCGCAGTTGGAAGCCCTCTGCCTCTTATCCCGTGCTGATGGAGAATTCGTATTGGCACCCACCGGTATGTCGTGAGCAAAGTGATGACTATAGTAGGTATGTGGCAGGCATGGACGGCAAGCCGCGCACCTGTGGGAAAAGCCGCCAACCAAACCACCCTCCCCTCCCCCAAAAGTCACAAGAGAATCGCGTCACTTTGGTAAGAACACTGCCTGCCCAGCATTGCATCTCATGATGGGTAGGAGTACCAAGGTCGTGTCTCAGCAACCATGAACCCTTCCTTGAGCATCAACACTCGTGCATGACGAAAAGAGCCTGCAGGTCTGGCTGCAGCATCGAGCGAGACGCGTCGCAGGGCCGCTACAAACATTCTAGTCATCTATCATGACTGACTCACGTGGAAACCTTAGAGATCCGTTTCCAGAACCGACACTCGTCATCTTCTTCATGACCCTGACGCGCAGAGTACACAATGAAAACATGGTAATAAATCAAAAATTACGCCCCCCATGGCCCCGAAGGACAATGGAGCATGGAGCGACACCGCGCTGTGCAATGCAGGCCTTCCACACTGGAACCCTCTAATCTTGAGCAGAGGATGCCGGAACAAGGTAAGTATGAAGAAGAAAGAAAACTCTTGTTCTCACTGGCAGGCTGCGAAGAAATTTATACCCGTGGGAGTGATTAGGTCCGATTTTTTGCCAGGCGGTGAGAAAACAACACATTCTTCTGATTGGCCGGTCAAGCGGATGTGGCTGCTGATGGGGCAGTCTGCTGCCAGGCACCAGCGCAGGGACCACCTACCGCCTTCCCCAACTACAAGTCCAGCGTGGTTGGTATGTACCTACCAAGTACCTGTGAGAAATAGGAATCGTGTTGTGAGACCTACCTAGCCCTATATTTCGATCAGGCTAATTACGATACATAAGATGATAGCTATAGAAATTCAAATTGATGTTGATATTAGGGAATAGGATCAATGCTACCTTGCATTCGTAGGTGCGAAGCAAACTAAATAGTTGCCCTTTGGCTGTATTTTAGCGGGGCGAACGGGTATGTAGCTTTTGCTGTGGTAGTGGAAAAGCTAGGGTGGTGGGGGAGTCTGCATTGCATCTAGCTCCTATATCGATAGGTAGGTACTCTACTGGAAAATTTCCTCGAGCGAACCTTACTCTCCTGGTACGACGACGACGACGACGAACTTCCTGAACCCATATATCGCAACAATGGGCAAGAAGAATTTTCGGGTAAGTCCAACTGGCCTTGCTTGGACTAATTGCGCACCTTTCTGAGATTATTCATTAGGGCAAAGGCCGACGCGGCGGCGGGGGTGGCGGCCGAGGCGGCAATGCGCAATCTGGTGGCCATGGTGGCGGTTGGCGCGACTACCCTCCCATTCAGAAGGAAAACGAACGACTCCAAAGATTTTATGACACGCTTCTGCAGCTTCCGGATGAAGAGAAGGAGCAGTATTGGACTGCGCTGAGACGTGAGCTACCCAACAGCTTTCGGTTCTGCGGATCCAAAGGGTGAGCGAGCATCTTGACTATCAATCCGTCGCCACTCTGCTAACCTCTATGCTAGCCATGCCATTGCTGTCAAGAAGCTACTCCAAGAGCGATACATCCCCGAGATCGTCAAGATAGAACACGAGGACCGCCCTGTTGAGGCGCCAAAACCCGTACCATGGTACCCTGATGATCTCGCATGGTGGATGACAACCCCCAAGAACGTTGTTCGCAAGTTCCCACCCTTTGCCGCTTTCCAGAAGTTCCTCGTCTCGGAAACATGCGTTGGAAACATCAGCAGACAGGAGGTTGTGAGCATGATTCCTCCTCTGTTGATGGATCTTCGACCCGGCATGACGGTGCTGGACATGTGCGCTGCTCCGGGTAGCAAATCTGCGCAGCTGCTGGAGATGATCCATCAGGGTGAAGAGGCCCGCGTTCGAAAGGTCTTGCGTTCCTTTGCGACGGAGGACGGCCTTGATCTGGGCCCTGAAACGCAAGAAGAGGCAAATGCGGATCTCGAGGCCGACCCTTCCGATGATGGACGAGCGACAGGTCTTCTGATTGCCAATGACTCTGATTACAAGCGTGGGCATATGTTGGTTCACCAGCTGAAGCGATTGTCCTCCCCTAACCTTCTTGTCACGAACCACGACGCCACCATGTTTCCCTCGCTCAAGATCCCATCATCTTCCGACAAGGCTGCATATCTGAAATTCGACAGGATTTTGGCAGACGTTCCTTGCTCGGGCGATGGCACCTTGCGGAAGAATGTGAATCTCTGGAAGGATTGGCAGCCTGGCAGTGCGCTTGGACTGCACGTTACCCAAATCCGCATCCTGGTTAGAGCTCTCCAACTTCTCAAGGTAGGTGGCCGCGTAGTGTACTCGACTTGCAGTATGAACCCTGTTGAGAACGAGTCCATCATAACCGCGGCCATTGATCGGTGTGGGGGAGCCGCGAACGTCGAGATTGTTGACTGCGGCGAACAGCTGCCTGAGCTAAAGAGAAAACCCGGCCTCAAGACCTGGAAGATCATGGACAAGGTTGGCCGGATCTGGAACACATGGCAGGAGCTTGAGGAGCACGCCAAGGAGCACAACGAAGGAGTTGTGCCTGGCCGGCTTGCAGAGACAATGTTCCCCGCCTCGGAGGGATCTGACGGGGCGAATCTGCCTTTGGAGCGGTGCATGAGGGTGTATCCCCATCTTCAGGATACGGGTGGCTTCTTCATCACAGTACTCCAGAAAAAGGCAGACTTCAAAGCCAAGGTTGAGAATGAAGCGAAAACGCCTACGAACGACTCGGTATCAGCCCCTGTCAAAGAGCAGAGCAAAGAAGCAGCCCCCGCAACGTCGACGGATGAGTCAACTACCAATGGCAACAAGCGAACCTTGGAGGACGAGAGTGAGGAACAGCCGGCGAAGAAAGTCAAGACTGAAGACGAGGCAGTGCCAGCGCCAGTGCCAGCGCCAGCGCCAGCGCCAGAAGAGGCACCCAGCATCCCCGACACAACGTCAACACCCGAAATAGCTGCAACACCTACTTCACGGCCTGCCGACACCTCGAACAAGCCTAGAAGAGGACCGATCGAGGAGCCATTCAAATATCTCGACAAATCTCACCACATTATCGAGAATATCAAGAAATTCTACTGCATCTCCACCCGTTTCCCAGATGACCGTTACATGGTTCGCAACGAGATGGGCGAGCCAGCAAAGGCCATCTATTACACAACCGCTTTGATGCGAGACATATTGACGGAGAATGAGGGGAGGGGCATCAAATTCATCCACGGTGGTGTGCGTATGTTCATGAAGCAAGATGCTCCCTCGCCCGAAGTCTGCCGATGGCGTATCCAGGCTGAAGGAATGCCCATCTTGCAAGGCTACGTTGGCGAGCCCCGCGTCATCCACTTGCGGAAGAAGGAGACTCTACGCAAACTCCTCAAGGAGATGTTCCCGAGGGTCGCAGATGGCCTGTGGCGAGGCTTTGACGAGATTGGCGAGCGAGTGAGAGATGTAGGCATGGGCTGCTGTGTCCTCCGTGTTGAGCCGGATGGACAAGATCCTGACTTCACCGAAAGGATGGCGCTCCCGCTGTGGAAAAGCATACATTCCCTCAACCTTATGCTTCCCAAGGAGGACAGGGCAGCAATGCTACTCCGTGTCTTTGACGACACGTCCCCTCTCATCAACATGCCTTTGCAGAAGCATAAGAAGCCCCAGCCGTCGGGACAGGAGGCGTCTGCGGATGGCGGCGCTGATGAAGCCATGGGCGATGCGGAACCGGAGCTAGGAAGTGCTGATGTGGAAGACCTTCCCACCCCGACAGAGGATGCCGAGGTGGAACAGCCGGTTCCCGAGGCGGCTTCATGAGCAATATTGTTACCAGTACATGAATTATTACGTTACCTTCCGAAATTGTCCCAGAGCTGTGCACTGGTGATTGCAGATTCTTGCGGTAATCTACTTCGTGCCCTTGCTAGCTTGAGGTGACAAAGGAAAACACCTTGAATGATATGCGGTAGTCTTTGTAGTAGAAACACAGTTCTAGACCACCAACAGGGAAGACGGAACGGTCTAAAACCGCAAATGCTGGTCCATTTGGCATAAATACAACCGCTAGACTGTTGAGTATCTACATATATTATACATATGAACGATGTCTGTATCGTTTAACGGCGACATGTTGTTTTATATCTGTACATCATTCTGGCACAGTAATCTTACAAATCTTCAGCGAAGCTACCTCGTCATTGATCCGCAACATCCTCGTCCAGCAGACCAACCGTCCAGTGTATTATGCGGTCAACCCCTTGCCCATTGATAGCGCTTACAGGGATAGCAGCACAGTCTCTGACCCAGGCGCCGTCGACACCACTCGGATGTGGTGTTTCGCCCTTGGTGATGGCGGATAGGTATTTCTTGAGCTCGAGAAAATTGGCCTGCGTCTCGGGAAGATCGGCTTTTGTGGCGACGACGTACCACGGCTTTGCAGCGATTCTCAAGCCAGACTGGCTGTTTTCTCCCTCGACTGGTGGTTCCGCCCAGGTGGCATCAAGAAGTCCTTGTCCATCAGATTCCGTGTCTAGGTTCCAGTCAACGCGGGACCCAAGCTCTCGGTCCTGCTCCTCTTCGTCCCGCATCTGAGCGTAGAGGCCAACCTCGTGCCACAGAGACTGGAGTGCTTTGACAGCATTGCCGGCAGCCAGATCAATAACAAAGGCGAGTACTCGGGCCCGCTCAACGTGGCGGAGGAAAGCAATTCCAAGACCTCGATCGAGGTGCGCGCCCTCGATAAGACCGGGAATGTCGGCTACGGTGAACCGTGTGCGTGAATCACCTTGAGCATCGGCGTCCGGATCGTCGCTGGATCGGGGGTGACTGCGGCGCAGGTCTGGGCGGCCGGAATACTTGTCCAGAACGACTGTGCCAATGTTGGGCTGCAAAGTCGTGAAAGCCCAATTACCAACCCGGGTGCGGCTATTGGAGATGGCGCGCAAGAGCGTGCTTTTACCAGCATTGGGGAGACCAACAAGACCAACGTCGGCAAGGAGCTTGAGTTCAAGCTGGATTGTCATGGTGACAGCTTCGTCTCCCTTGGTAGCAAAGATTGGGCGAGGATGAGCCCGGGAGGTGAAGTGAGGATTGCCTAGGCCACCTACACCGCCAGCGGCCAGTAGAATAGGTCGTGGAGAAGGCTTGGATAAATCAAGATAGACAGGAGCCGGAGGCTGCTGGAGGTATCTTGTACGCGTGGGAAGGGGTGGGAAGGTAGAGCTCCGCATCTCGGTCTTGGACATACCAGGGTATAACAGCCATTTGTCACGCCGAGGATCGTCGAGCTCCAGGTCCTCTTCCTCTTCTTCAGCAACATTCCGCGATCTTTTGGATCCATCGCCATCTTCCACCTCGACAACAGTGTCTGGATTCCAACCATTATCCTCTATCAGTGAGCGTCGCGTCTCTTCTTTCCGTTCCAATCTCTCGCGCTCTTCGCGTTTCCTCTGCTTCTGTAACGCACGCCATGCCCTGAAGCTCAGCTCTTCATCCGCAACTGGGTCGGTCCGCTCGACCTCGCGGACGATGGTGCCAACCGGAACAGTAATGACTACGTCTTCTCCACGAGTGCCGCTTCGGGAGCTGCCTTGGCCGGTCTTACCACGGCCAGCACGAACAAAACGCCGACGCGCAAGCTTGTGTAGAGAAGTCTCGCCGTGCGCGGCTTGGATGAAGATGCTGCCGCCAGCGCCACCGTCACCTCCGTTCGGAGGACCGTCCGGGAGGAAGGCCTCACGTAGGAAAGAGATGCAGCCGCTACCCCCGCGACCTGCATAGAGCGTCAACTGGGCCTTGTCGGCAAAGTTCGGTGCGGCATAGTCGTCGGGTTTGGGGTTTAAACGTGACTCTGGAAGGTCGTTGACAGTCGACCTCGAGCTCGAGGTTGACGTGGAGGAAGATCGTTTACTCAGCGAGCTATTTAGGGCGGCGCAGGTGACGCGGGGAGTCGAGGCGAAGAAGAATGAAGGGTAGAGAAAAGGAGTGAGAATAGACGAAGTTGAGGGGTAACGAGGAGCCATAACGTTGATAACTCTCTTTCGGTGGTTTGCTTCATGTCATGCAAATCGTGACTGTTGGACTCGGGAGTTGGCCCAAAATTTCAGAGCTGCTGATAAGATAAGAAGCACAGTGGTGCACTCCAGCCATGCTTGCACATTGTGTGGGTTGGACCAGCCACCGGGCTACCTAGGCTGACGGGGACTGAACAGAAAACATGACAGCTCGTAAAGCCGACGTTGGCAAATTGCGGAATCAAGTCTTTGGACACAATTGGACGTTTGCGACCTGTCACAGAAACTCTGGTCGTTGACAGTACAATGCCGAGAGAAGTGGGAGTGAGTGCAGGCGGTCAAGTTGCGGTGAATGCGGCTGATTTACCAGGGAAGCTGGTTAGCGCCGGCATGCAGAGGCCCCACAGTGGTGTTTGGGCCGGAGCCTCCGGTGTCTCTCCGGGGTCAAGCGTCTCGGCCTTGGGAGTCAAAGCTGTAGGCCATACTTGAGAGCATGACCGTCTTGCGCGAGCGGCGTTCGGTGGCATTCGCATGAAGCTGGGGAGACATGCTCGAAAGTCGAGGCACCACGTGACGTTTCCGACGCCACAGTTGTGAGGCAGATACTTCGAGCAGTCAAAAGGAAAGGAAGGCGCCTTACTACTTATGTATGTACGATGTACTGACAGCCTTAAGAGGGATAGTAAGGCACATTGGGTGGTAAGATACCGTAGTAGGTAGGTACTAATTATGCGAAAAGGCAAGAGCTCCCGGTCCTGCCTCTTCGTTGCATCCCGAGGAAGGCACGAGGGTGGGGAAACAAGTGAGGCAGCATGGGCAGGCAGCTTCTTCGTCAGTCTTCGACATTCCACCTGGACCAAACCCAAGACTTTCGCAACGCCGCCACCCCGTGATGCATGGGAAGCACATGATGCCCTTGCACTAACAGAGCACAAATGGGCGTCGTGCGGATTGAATGGGGTTCGGGCTTCTACGTGGAACAGCGGTAGCCCAATCGAGAACAGTTCGCTGCATGTAGCAGCTACCTTACGTTGTGGTGCTCCGTCGATTGGGCCCTCTTTGCCAATGGGAACACCCTCCGCCCCCCGAACCGAATCGAACCGATCCAGCCCAATCCTGTGGCAGCAAC
This sequence comes from Stachybotrys chlorohalonatus IBT 40285, assembly GCA_000732775.1. Taxonomy (NCBI): domain Eukaryota; kingdom Fungi; phylum Ascomycota; class Sordariomycetes; order Hypocreales; family Stachybotryaceae; genus Stachybotrys; species Stachybotrys chlorohalonatus. The sequence goes on from KL660823.1 coordinate 56,354, forward strand.
CGGCCGGACAATCCATTCTCATTACAAACAGACCATGACCTGCACCTACTGCACCACATCTGGTCCATGCCGCCCACCATAATATCGTGTCCCGCAGCGACTGGCTCGTCCATCAATCCTCGACACCCCTCCCCACCTCCTCTCATCTTCGCTTGAGATATCCTGCTGCTGCGGCAAAGGAGCTGGCCCTCGCCTAGTACATGTGGATCCTCGAGCTGCTCAGTGGCATCGGTCTGCTCCCTGTCCCGAGTCGACTTCTGACCCCTCCCTTCCCCGTCCTTCGACCAACTGGCGTGACCCATCATACACTCGAGCACTCGAGCACTCGAGTCGTCTTCTTACTGTCCCCGTCCCACTGTCTCAATTCCTCTACGATGCTGTAATGTACCTGGCTAGATAAAGCAAAAATCATAGGGCAGGCACTGGCATCCAATTGCTGTATTCCACAGCACCTGACCTCAAGGACCATATCCATTGCAGGAGTCCGAGGTTATACTGCTCAGCGACCTCTGTCGGATGCCAACCACAGGCATTTGTTCTCTACCTGGAACCCGGGGTACTTTGGCTTACGATCTATCTGGCCCATCCTGTTGGCTACGGTAACAAATCACCGTTGGGCTGTCGACTTCGATACTACGCCCCGGCCACTCTTCCACCACAGATCGACCTGCGGCTCTACCTGCTCGAGTCGTCCGGCCACTAACACGCCGGCGGCCCTTAGATAAGCCGTCCATTGGGCAAGCTTGCATACGTTGGACGTGCCGTACTCGAGCCACGACAACCTCGGGCACCACACTCGAGCCTCCCCATTCGATCCCTCCACACGGTCTACCTCAGGCTTCCCCACGCCCCGAGGCAAACCCCCCCTCCAACGCCCTCTGTTCTGATTCCTCAAAACTTGTCCTCCAGTCTTTGTCTCAGTCTCTCCCTCCATAACCAAACCAGCTACCAGACGCTGCTACTGGTGCTGCTGCTGCCGCTGCTGCTGCTTGCAGCACACGTACCGGTTCCAGCGAACGAAAGCCCAATCCCTCACCGGCTTTGCCCATATCTGCTGTCCTGCTTCGTACCTTACCGCCTGGCGCGACGCAACCTCGCGTCTTCCATCAGGTCAGTTGCTCGCATCTGCTTCGTCTCGTTCACCATCCTGCCCCTCATTGTCCTGCATTTTTTTGTTCCCTAAGCTACCTCATACCCAAACACATATTCGCTTCCTCTGTTTTCTCTTTCAATTCTCATTGTCGCCCGAATATTGTCTTTTGTCACGTTTCATGTTTTATTTATGCTTCTTGACTTGATCGTCCTTGCTAGGCTCCCAACCGTCTTTTCATCCTTGCCGCCCGCGGTTGCCATTGGTGCCATTGCACTCATCTACTCACCTGATATCCCCCATGAGCTAGACCTGCAAAGAGTTACTAAGAAGCATACCCATCATACCCTTTCTCCTGGAATGTCTCATAACCCTTGAAAATTGTACATCCTCGTGGTTTTCTCTCTTCTTCTCTCGTTCTGTCCAGTACTGCCAAACCAGCGGTAGTCACGTCACGTCAACATGCCGAACATGACCGCTAAGACCTACGCTAGAGACGTCAAATCTCGGAAAGGAGTCATCAGGATGGACCCGGATTGCGCTATATGTCATGCACCCGCTTCCTTAGCATGTGACTGCGAGGCGAAAGGACTCGAGAATGCCATCAAACAAGCCGAAGACCGGATGATGAAGTCTATATACAGCGACATTCGGTTTGTCTTCCATCAGCTCCCATCGTTCACGGGAGTTATGACTATGCTGACCATACTTGTACAAAGCTCATGGGTGCGAGCCCATGCCCAAGACTACATCTTGGAATACTTCCGCCAACTCACGGAGCGACGGAAAACTGCACACTCTGCACATGTGGACAGTATCAATGCTCACGCCTTTTATCACTACAACGCCCCTCCGCATCCTGCACAGCTTGCTGATGCTCAGGCGGCGTTGAAAAGAGGGATCGATGAAGACTGGCAAGCAAGTGTTCAACGTTATCCCGAAGTCCTCGAATATTATTTTGGTCTCGTCGAGTTGACTCTTCCCGCCGACGACGAGCCCGCCGTAAAACAGCCTCCCCTGGGTGCCGTTAGCCGTAAAGCTCACCGACGGTCAACGGTCGGTGCTCCTGCAGGTCCTCCGCCAATTGCCGCTACCAGCTACTATGATCGAGAAGCGCTTCCTCCCCGAACACCACCCCCAATGGATCGCATGGAGCGTCGCACACCCGGACCGGGACCCGCACCGCGAGAGCGAAGACCTCCAGCCTACTTCCGACCACAGTCAATGCCGCATCCGGCCGCGTCGCACTACGCTCCGTATTAAAATACGTGCCCCCGGTGAAGTGGGCTGGGCTTGTATATTGGGAATACATGGGAACCTCAACCATGCGGCGCAGTCCGAGAAAATTGACGACTTTTATGAGCCTCCGATTAGCGAATGTTCATGGCATGGCGTTGCTACTGCATCAGAGAGGAGAATTTACACATATTGGGGCCGAATCTGGAGCTAGGCTCCATTGACATATTATTTACGAAGACCTTGCGTCATGATATCAATGCTGAATGTAATTGGGTGGTGTTTTGGTAAAACTTGGAGTTCATGGGGTTTCATGGATGGAGCGGTATCGAGGCAGGATTGGTAGGCAATCTGATCCTGATATCTGGATTAATAAAAGGCATAGCCAAACACCCTTCTTCCCGGACAAAATGATGAGCAAGGGAGAGGCCCCTTTTGCTGGCTTGCATTTTAGACAACCAGTAGAGACGAAGAGAGGGTTTGAGGACCAATGAATAGGGTAAAGTGAAACTCATACAAAAGCTGGCCATGGATGCTGTTCTGAAGAACAATTTTACTTCGAAAAGGTGTAGGCTTTGTGCATCTTGACTGGGTCTACGCGAGGACTAGAACCTGACTGGCATTAAGAGATCAGGATCAGGTATTGCGTTAACCACTCCCCTCTGCCCATTAGATACCCAAACATTCCAATGCGAGCCTTAGTAGTTGAATTGTTTTTATTTTTGTCTCTTTAGAACCTGTAACAACCCGTGGAAAGAGAAGCGCTCGTTTTACATGGCACCAGGTACGCTTTTCCGTAAAAAGAAACCCGCTGAGTATCTCCATCGATAAATGTTCAAGGCGGCATGTCCCTCCCTCTTTTTTTTTCTTTCAATCTCCTTGGAATGGCTTCTTTCTATGGTTTCTTTCCTATCCGTTGTCCCATTTCCCCCGCCAAATGGTCGTCTATGACATGAAAAGCAAAAGAAGACCCCCACGAATAGATGTTAGAAAAAAAAACAACAACAAAAAAAAAAGGGATCGGAAAGGAAGAGGGGTGGATGGAGAATAAGTGGAGGGGAGATGGCGGAATGCGCTTGGAGGCTGGAAAATGTGACTGATTCTCAAAGGCGATTTTGGTAATGATGATGGGGGGTTTTAGGCTAGCAGTTGGATGAACCGCCGGCAAATGCGATGGACAACGCGAAGAGCGGGAGGTGAGACTAGTCGAGCTTCCATTGCAGATGTTGAGGGGTTTAGGAGTCCTGCTTGTCCTCGACAGAGGTCTCCTTGAGGTCCGAGGTGATCTCGTCAACCTTGTCGCCGTTGGCTTCGCCTTCGGCCTCGGCCTTTTCGAGCTCCTCAATCTTCTTCTTGGCCTTCTCAATGTTCTACAACACCTCGTCAGCTCCGAAGGGTGAACAACAGGGGTATGGGGAGAACTCACGCGCTGGGTCTGCTCAGCCTGGTCGGCCTTCCAGTGGTCCAGCTTAGCTCGGACCTTGTCGATAACACCGGGGACGTCGGCGCTGCTCATGGGCGGGTCGATGCCCATGAATGCGCAGTCCTCGACAACCGAAGGCGGGCAGTTGAAGAACTTGGAGGAGGCAGCGCCGCCACTCTTCTTGCCCTTCTTGCCCTTCTTGGCTGCGGGGACGAATTCCTCCTCGCGGTCCTCCTTGCGGAGAAGCTTGGTGCCCTTGAGGCCGGATTCGTCGACGGTACGCTGGGCCTGGGCACCGAGACCCGAGTCAGCCACCAGAGGTCCCTTCTCAGACTTGTGCTCGGGGTCGAGGAACTGCAGCAGGCTGTTGGCACGTCGGATCTCCTCAAGGTAGGCTGGGTCGCTAGCCTCGGCGAGAACACGCTCGGCCTCGGCCTTCTTGCGCTCCTTGACCACGCGCTCGTACTCGGCCTTCTTTCTCTCTCGCTGCTTGTCGCGAGCCTCGCGCTCGTAAGCCTGGAAAGCCTTCTTCTGACCGTAGTAGTCATCTTTGAGTTTGCGGATGGCGCCAAAGGTTTCCTGCTGCTCGGCCTGCAGCTTGGTGCGCTCGTCGCGAAGGCCAGAAAGGTTCTTGTAGGCCTCGTCCTGCTCCGCCTTGATGGCGTCCAGCTCGGCCTGAATCTTAGAGTACTGCTCTGACATGGCCTTCTGCTCGGGGTCCTCCATGCTGTCCTTGATCTCCTTGATCTTGGCGCGCAGATCGTCAATCTGCTTCTGAGAATCCTCGAACTGACCAAAGTTCTTGCGCAACTTGCGCAGGTTGGAGATGTCGTTGAGAGCCTTCTTCTCATCAACAAGCTTCATGGAACCAGAGTCGACCTGCTGCTGGAGGGTAGCGATTTGGCGGTCAACGTCCTCGGCGCTCTTGAAGGGGATCTTGGCCTTGGCGGTCTTCTGCTCGGAGATGCGGCTTCGGACCTGCTCGTCAAGGCGCTTGATTTGGTCCAATTTCGAGGTACGAGCGTTCTTGCCTCCAGCTTGCTTCTGGCGGATCTCATTGGCCTGGGCAATGAGCTCTTGCCGGCGCTGCTGAGTCGGGCTGGGCTGGTCCTTGTTCTTGTTGGGCTGAGCGATGTCGAGCTTGGCTTTGACGGCGTTCTATACATTGGAATTAGCAGGTGGTTGGAATATATGCAGCTTCTCTCCAATCGTCCTCAAAGAGCTCTGCCACAAGTTTCGCATGCTTCTCGCATCGTCATCCCACAGCATGGAGCCTCCACCGAAACCAGCAATCTCCAGTACAAACTTACCAGGCGATCCATAGCCTCCTTATGCGCCTTCTCAGCCTTTGCGAGCTCCTCCTTGAAGGCATTCTCATTGGGCCTGGTCGGACGGGTTGCGGCAGCGGCCTTGTCCTCGGCGGGAGCGGGAGCCGTGGCGGTTGCAGTCTCGGCCATTGCGTGGGTTAAGAGGCGTTCACGGGGAGATCCGACGAGCAGCGACGTAGACCAGACCGATCCGTCGTAAACCTTTGCTTCACGTAGAACTGAAGAGAAAGGCAAAAGGACGAGAAGGGGAGGGGAGGAAGAGGAAGACTGTGGGGAGGGGGGGAATTCGAGGTTGAGGGTGAAGAAACGACACCGTGGTCGAGACTACAGGGGGAGTGGAGGGAATTAGACTGGATATCGGGTACCTCTTGGCCCAATAGGAAAAAAAAAAAAAAAAAAAAAGAGTTATCGACGGACAAGTTTGAATTTTGGGGAATTTCCGCAAATGCACACCCCGGAAATTACTGGGCCCTAGTTGCCCATCTCCCTGTGGCTCTTGTGCCCTCCAACCTTCCTTCCCCCCAAATCGCATTGTGAGTTGTGTTTAAAGGTACCCTCTCCTTAGGTACCTAAATACCTCGAATAGGGTACACTGAGCTCTTAGCCAGGGCCTCGACTTTTGGAAATATGTTCTGTTAGGTAGCTCCAACCACCGTCAGCCGACATGGCGGTAGCAGCCAGTCAGTCAGTAAAACTGGATTTGAGGCTTCAGTTGACGGTATTGCATGGACCCCTGGATCTTCCCTGAATCCCGGGAGCATCTTTGGATTGTGCGGTCACGACCCGTGCCAGCGCTATGCCAGTTAGCGTCTCTTGCTCAGTGCGCCGCACCACGTTCCCCTCCACTTATTTTTTTTCATCTTCTGGCCTTGTCCAGGGAGGCCCTAGACTTGTGCTGCATTGCTGAATGAGGAAAGTCCCCATCACATGACCTGCTTACGTATTGCCGCAAGCCGCCTCGCGCAGGCTCCACCTAATCAGTCAGTCGCAGGCAAGGCTGAACAAACATTTTTCTTGAAGCCATCGCCAAAACCTCAACCCACCCCACGCTCCCTACCTCATCCCTGGCCTACCTGCATTGCAACCGTTTCCCCTGGTTAGATTCCCGCACTCGCCTGCCATGGCCGACTCGCAAGACGATGCCCGCTTCAAGGAGACTGTCAGGCTCTGGCGGGCTTGGAAGACGATTCACGAGATGATGGCCGACCGGGTACGCTTCTTGTTACTCGCGCCCCCGTGAACTGTCGCATACACATCCAGCGCAGACACTAGGTTTTCTTGGAGTAATCAAGCTAACGCGGTGATTCTTTCCGTAGGAGTACGAGCTCGCCGATACCGAAGTCAACATCTCGTTAGATCGTTTCCGGAGAGAGTACTGCGAGATGGACGGCACAGTCAAGTACGGCGCATCACTCTCCCCGTCCTCCCCTTACAGCCCGAGCTAACCCTCGCCTCTCCATAGCCGCTCACGACTAAAGTTTTCCGCGCGTCCCAGCCAAGCCATGATCCGCAAGCACACGCCCATCCCCACCGAGGCCAACCCCAACCCGGACCCGGACTGCGGCACCGTCTGGGTCGAGTTCCTCGCCGACAAGCAGTTCGGTGTCGCCCAGATCCGCAACTTCGCCAAGCACACCATTGAGAACCACTACAAGACGGGCATCATGGTCACCCACGTCCCCCTCTCACCCGCCGCCCGCAAGGCTCTCACCGGTGTCGAGAACCTCGCCAAAATCGAGTGCTTCCTCGAGGACGACCTGCTTGTCAACATCACTCACCATGAACTCGTACCCCGACACGTCCTCCTATCCCGCGAGGAGAAGGCCGCCCTGCTCAAGCGATATCGTCTCAAGGAGACGCAGCTGCCGCGTATCCTGCAAAAGGACCCTGTTGCGAGGTATCTGGGGCTCAAGCGAGGCCAAGTGGTCAAGATCATCCGAGTCTCCGAAACGGCTGGTCGCTACGCGAGTTATAGGGTGTGTGTCTAACGCCGTAACTACGGCACTGAGTCTGAGTCTGAATCAAGGGAGGCGTCTTGAGGTTGCTTTCTGGAAAGTCATGCTGGCGTTGAGGGGTTCTTGGTATTGTACGAAGTTAGTTATGGTGGTGGGCACATTAGATATCAAGTCAATTCGAACCGAGTCGTTCAAGGATTATCTGGAAACATGCTCCCTACGAACGTCATGCATATTTGCACCCATCATGACAATTACTTTTGACTGATCGATACTCATCTATGTGGCAACGGGTTTAGCCTAGTGTTGGTCTCCCACCTCTCAAACAAGCCTTCATCTATTAGTCCTAGCAACAGTGCTGCACATCTTTTGATCCAAGTCAAGTATCGAAATGTCGCTTTCAAGACCTGGTTGCTCCTCCATTACATTTCAGGCACTGAACCCGTAGAACTCCAATTTACAGAAACATGGCCACATAAGGGCCGGGTATAAGCGCTTTAATCGTATAGATGCCAGATCCCACGGTCAGGTTCCCAACGTAACTTCGTGAAAAAAAAATTGAAAACAAAAGAAAAACAACGAAAACAGGTAAGAAGGTACAGAGGGCTGTAGAAGAGAAGGTCGAGGAGATGCACGAATATTGCGTGTTGCTCGCCATGCGGCGTCGTTAAGTTGCCACGTCTTGGGTGAATTTGGAGCATAGCGAGGGATCTACGAAGCCCTGCTTGCTGGGAGACGTATACAGTCGCTGAAGGGTACGGAAAAGAGAACTGTAAAGCAAGGTCGTCTCCTGTTCGTTTTCAGGGAATCGTAAAATGGCTGGTTCACGCATTTCGTGCATGTAGTATGTGTATAGTCTTCGGTGTGACGAAATGGTGATGTGGTTACTTCAGCAGGCCCCCCATGTCCATAAGAACCGGGGCGTTGTTCCTTCTTGAGAGCAACGAATTTTCATGACTCTCTAGTGGAACTGGCTGCAGATCTGGCGGTGACCTTGACGGCTTGCTGCGGCTGTATTTCCTACCATTGGGGCTTGGCGGACCTAACAGCCCACCAATGTCTTGTAGCAGTGCTGTCGAGCCTCGACGCACACCGCTGGAACTGGCAGGCAAAGAAGCCAACGGCCGAGGCTGGGAGGGCGACGCTTCGCAGTCATCAAATGATTTTGGTCCTCCAAGAAGGCCCCCCATGTCAAGAAAAGAGATCTTGCGAGGCGGTGTTGACGAGCCTGCACCGCCTATAAACTGGTCATGGGGAAGTAGAGAATCGTCACTGCGCTCCGCGTGGCTTCGTTGGCGATGCAAGCCTCCCCAACGCATTGGATCGTCCTTGAAATGCTCGATTGTGAATGTTGCAGCGTCGTGCCCGGCTGAGTCCCGGCGATCGCCAAGTTCTGGGTCCAAAGTGATGCCCATATCCCTCACAAGGTCTTCGTCACTGCCCCAGAAGCGCTGCAGAGCTGGCCGACGGAAGTGGGGTGTTCGGTTGTAAGACTCTGCCTCGGACGTTTGTCGAAACTTTTGCTTCTTGACTCCCCGATCCCGCACAAAGGAGCCTAACACGAGTGAATTGGATGATGCCGTGGCAAATAGTAGCTCGATGGAGGCGAGCAAAGAGCGGTACTGCTGGCGCCCGTCCTGCCAAATGATGTGCGGTATGCGGAAGAGAGTAACGCCAACAACGAACAGGCTGAGTGAGAAGAGGAGGCTCAGCTGCACCTTTTTCTTAATGCTCAGATGGCTTCCAACGATGAGGGGAATGGGAAATGCAACCAGCATAAGGTCGGTCACAACATTGCAAACGCCCATCGTTATTAGTTGAACATATCCCTGCCGACACTGACCACCGGGATCCGGGAGAATCTGCCAATAATGATCAAATGGTTGGCATTCGGCCAGGTCACTTATGACCACCACTGCAAATGTGCCAACCAACGTCCATCGAAAGATAGATAGTGTTGATCGGTGGAAACGCTCCCAACCAAGCCCAGTGAGACGCCCCAAGAATTCGAGAATGCTGCTTTTGAGAATCCACAGACTGTTGTAGATATAGATTAGCAAGCGAGGTACAACGGTGTCAGGGGAGACATGATGGGATGAAAAATTGCCTAAACGAGCGTATTTCTGAGACAAGCTAAGGCGGGTGCCGGTCAAGCAAACGTGGGGAAGCGAAAGGCAAGGCAAAGGAGATTGGCTTCAAGCCACACGTACGTAGCGGCGTATAGAATCCGGCTCACCAGAACCAGGCGGCTGCCTATTTCCCTGTTGCGCAACTCTTGTTGTGACAAAACGTGGTCACCGAGACTGACGTTGTTGGTGCCATAGAGCAGGACTATGTGAACCATGGCCATGCGCCCATAGAGTGGAACCAAAGCCAATGCCGCAATCTTGTCTTCGATGAAGAGCCGCTCCGTTCGGATGAACCGACCTGCCACCCGAAGCAGGATAATGACGGTGCAGAAGAGCGTGATCCACCAACAAACGAGCAAGCTCGGCTTATCAAAGCGAAACTCGCGCCATGGAGGAGCTTCGGAATAGAGCGACATGATGCGAATGCGATAGTCCGCGCTCGTCGACCTCCGCAGAGGGCCCGACGAGCGAGGAGGGAGCTACGACAATCGCTCGGTTGCGCAGCGCCGCGGGAGCGTGGTGGCTGCGTGGGCGCCGGTACGCGACGACAAGAGAGGCTACCGCCAGCGTCGCCGAAAGTCAAAATCGCATGCGTCGTCCAGAGGCGGCGTTGCAGATCGAGGGCGATGTGTAGGCGTGCGCGGTGTTTCTAAAAACAGAGGTTGGCGGCATGAGCTACCGGTAGCCAGCGGTGGTTCCAACGGCTGGCGCCGAACTTTATTCGACCAGGTAAGATGAGCTTGGGCAAGGTATGCTCTGGGGAGTCTGTATTCTCAGCAGCAGCCAACTCCCAGTTGATGATGACAGTCGTGACAGGTCAAGAGGCTCCGGGGAGGGTATGGGGTGGTGGAAAGGAGTATGTATGATCATCAAAGGAGAGAGACGGCGCAATTAAGACGTGCGTGGAGGAGGAATGGGTGGGCATGATATTGCAATCAGAGGAGGGTGTGGGCGGATCGACGAACTGCCCCAGGCTCGCCTTGGCTCTCGTCTCCCACAGCTCCGGTATACGTACGGTAACAGTCAGACGAGGGCGGCCTGCTATTCTCGCGTGGACTAGGCCTAAGATAGCAGTAGCGGGGGATAAAACGGCGGCCGTCCTGCCACGATGGAGTGGAGAGATGGCCTTGTCGAAGTAGCGGGCAGCAAGCCCGAAAGGAGGGTGAGGGTGGGTGACCATTCACCAAGAGTGTGCCATAGTACCACAACCTAGCCACAGGGTCCGGGGCGACTATGTATCGGTACGGAGTACAGGCCTAAGGCGGGGGACTACGCCCGCCCAGCCTCTGTCACGGACCAGCAAGTGATGGATGATTGGCACAGCCTGGCCAGGCTCGTACTTGTACCGAGGATTCGGCGGCTCGGAGAGTGTGGGGGGACAAACCCAGGGTCGTTTGGTCCAAAGGGTATGTCGAAGCCGGTGCTGGATGCGAACACGGAGCGAAACAGAACTGCGAAGAGCATCTAGGCCTGTCCACGACCACCGGCCTGTCGCGTGCCGCATCAGCAACTCGACCATGTCAGCCAACACAAATCTCTCGCTGGATACCCACCTCCTACACCCAAGCCATCCTGTCCCATCACCGGCATGAGGGCGGAATGCATCCTCCTGGGTGGCCTTGGGCCAGCTGTCTGCTTCACAAAGTACCGCATACAAAAGCGAACAAGGGGGTGCCGTGATCAGCTCTAGCAGCAAGGCCCAGCAAGGCCGTGACAAGACCGCTGGCTAGCCAAGCGCTAGAGGTCCCGGCTCTTGGCTTGAAAGATAAGGCTTGGATGATGGGATGGCTGGGCTGAGCTTGCGACGATTGGTTCTTCAAGAAGCAAGTCGACAGAATCTGAAGGGCGGGGTCTGCCAGGGGTATGTAGCTCTCAGGCATGTACTACCTACCTTGGCTTGTAGGGAGCGAAGGGGCTAAAGGGCTTGTCCGTGCTGCTAAAGATACATTATACTGTACAGATTCCAAAGAAACGGTCAGGAGGGGAAGGCGGGAGAGAGAGGCTGGTGCGGTAAGGAGCCACCCTGCGCCGGTAGTGCACCTTGAGATTTGTGTCGCGTGCGCGAACTTTTGCCAGGTAAGGGGACCAATCTGTGGATGCTACGGATAGAGTACGATGAAAGGCTGCTGCGGAGGTGCCAGTAGGGAATGGAAGAGTTTCATAACGGCCAGGGTTGTGACGATATCCGAGGTGCAGGAGCTTCTCGTGTGGCTTTTCAAACCGACGACGACCACGGCCACCACGACGATGACGCTGGAGGTTGGTCTGTGATGCTGTCCAGTAGTGGCAAAGGAAGCACGGACGATGTGGCATCATCCCATTATTCGCGATTGCTATCTGTTTAGTTGGTAAGTCGCCGAATTAGGGCTTGGCCGCTAGACGATAAGGCTAGTGGGGGAGATGAGGCCAAGGCTTGAGAGGGCATGTGAAAGCGCCCAGGGTCCAGCCCATTTCAGGTCACGATCATTTTACCCTGGAAATACATGTACGGTGTAGAGATGGCGGCAGATCTTAGCGGCAGCACTGACAAGCCCAGAGGCGCGTTGGACTGGTTCCCGTGATGATAGTCCACCGGCCTGGCCTTGGTGGTGTGATTGCGTGACGGCGCCGAGGAGAAGAGCGGTCTCGGCGGCAGCCGCAGCGAGCGCTTGCGGTTTCCTCGTTTAATCCCCCAACAGGTTGATCGCGTGGCTCCTCCCTGATTAGGATCTGTTGCAGGTCAGGGAGGTACCTACCAATCTCATGTATGAGGCCACTGTCTCCTGCCTCGGGGCCTGTTTGGTCATTGACAATGTTGGCACGATACGTCAATGAAACCACCATTATCCTCCAAGCCCATGGAGTGTAGAATTGATGCAGGCGAGGCCCGTTGATGTGCAGCAGGCGCATACCCGAGTTGTGCCTCGAAGCAAGCAGCCATGCGCCAATCCCGACAAGGGTAGCTCGGTACCGGATCCAGCAGTACCAGCTCACCAGCTCGCCAGCCATCCCCGTGCCCTGAGGCGACCAGGGGGAGCTCTTCCGACTATTCAGGATCAGGCACGAAACGATTCAATTCCTCGAATCCTGCCGCATCGAACACATTTCGACAACCGTCAAAGGGACAACCAATGGCCAATTTATGGACACCCCATATGCGGGCACAATGGGTTATCAGGTAACGTTGTCCCAGCATTCCAAGCTCCTGGCGACAACCAGCATCGGGCAATGTATTGATTGACGAAGTTGCTAGCCGTCTGCAAGAGACCAATGTGCTAAATGTTAGTTGGCCAATGCCAGCTCGTGGTGGGTTGAAATTATATGGCTGCCTGGTCCTTTGCTTATCAACGCCTCTTCAATTTCCACATCTTGGCGCGGCATTGTGTTACCGGCCCTCTGGTAGCTGTACTTGCTTTTCAAGGCCGTGCAATGCGACAGCCCCTAACCCTTGCTACGCATTTCTGAGGCGGTTGTGGTCCCTCCCGCATAGCGCCTGACGAAACAGGTGAGAAAATGCCCTTTCTGATTGATCATTTAGCCAGCATCCAGCTTGACCTCTGCTCCGTGACCTTGGCCAATCGGTAGAGACTAGCACTGCGCAGCGGCTGGATCACTTTCAGCCCCCCAAGTACGGAGGACAGCATGGCAATCTCTCAAACCAATAAGCCAAGCTCATGCCGTAGGACCCAATGCTACTTCGCCCGCCCACATTACATTAAGACTACGTTACTCGCATCACGCGACAATGTTGTACCATGATGAGCCGCAGCAAGCAAAAACGGAAACCACTCCGAGCAAACGACCATCGCTGACGTTTCTTCCTCGCTAAATCAGCACCAGCCCTGGAGAGATCGTTTGACGGCTTCTGTCGGTGCCAGCGGAACGGCATGCGATAAAGCATGCCCCAGAGTCCATCGCGGCCTGTCAACGCACGAATGCAATCCCCAACCTTCAAGGGAAAGCTTGGCATTGACTCCCGACATCCTTAAGCCCTATTGATAGGTCATATTAGTGACTATCAGCTTTCCAAGTTTCTAGACATCGGTCTTGGCTGTGGCCGAATATACCCACTGGCTTGGTTTCATCGTCTGTGTCGCCAGTCAATCCTGCCGAATTTCGCCGTTGCGGAACAAGCCACGAGCATGTACTACGAATTAACCTGGGACAGCGTGGTAGCTAAAAGTAGGCGCCTTGGCACAGGATTCTTCCTGCTCTCAACTCTGCCTTCCATCAAGATACGTGGCACCGTCAATCAATCAAGCCCGTGCTTGTCGAAACCCCGATTTGTCGCATGCAGGGTTAGAATCCGTTGGCCGATCCATCGTGGACGTGCAAAGACAAGGACTTCTGTGTTTCGCAACGACACATAAAGTTGACTAGGACTTTGCCGAGCGCTCTGGCCGAGCACCTTGTCATCCTTACGAGCGTCACACCGAGATGCGTTGCATTGGGAAGATCCTGTTCTAATTCAACAGCCCTCAGCTTTGCGTCGACATACCCCGGGGACTAATAATCCCCAGCCGCCACCCACTTCCCTCCAGCCATATGAAGACCTGGCCCTTCTCATAGTGATCCTTGTCGCCAGATCTCCCTTGAACCGTAGACGAGGACAACGATTTATATTAAATTTTCCTGACGGGAGTCGGAACTAGTCAACTTTGCAGGCGCCGGGGCCCTGAGCCGCCTTGTGGCAATGCTGGTCTTTCAGCCTACACCATTCTAACAAATTGGAAAGAATCAAGAAGCAGCTTTGTCCCACGCCGCAAGAGTCGAATAATCCAGCAGTCGGATAGTTCCCATAGCAATCCCAACGTAGTTGCATGCAGTGTTGCATTATTCTCGCATTCTTTACTCAATCAGCCTTGTATGTACGTCGTTAAAGGGTCCTACCATACGGACGTACTCCAGGGGAGACCAAGAGTCAGGCAAATTGGGAACTTTACCGTAGCCAGCCTTGGTAGCGCCCGCAACGGACTCAGCTCCGAGGGACCTATTGACAGCATGCATGCATGCATTCCTTCCAGTCATCATTCAAAACGCATGTTATATCTTCAATAGCCACGGCCGGACCACTTAGCCCCTGCCTTAATGCTGATTGAGCCGTGCTCTTTGGCGACGCCTTCAAGGGAAGGGTGGCATCGAGCATGTCGTTCCAACTACAAGCACAATGAGGAGATGACGTGAAAAAGAAACGGCTCCGGTGAACCCGGTGGTGTCGTACCAGGTAGAGGGTTACACCTACTCTCATAAAGCCTCACCCCAATACTGTAGACTGCTATCCCAGATGCAGCTCCTCCATCACGGCCTTGACTTGCGCCTTGTCCGCCTTTGCCCAATCTACACCCATCAGCGCATCCCCTGGTGAACCCTCGCCATTCCCCAGTAAGCACCAAAGCTGGTCTACTACCGCGCTCCTCACCCTCGGCCATGGATGTAGCAATAGCGCCCCAAGCCTCTTCCGCGCCTCCTTGGCCGCGCCGTCCTGGCCAGTCAGCATCGTTGCCACACCTCCGTATACCTTGACGCACGCGAGCAGCTTCCGCAAGTTGCCGGTCTTGTAGCCCGCTTTTTGCACCTGAAGGCACAGCTGTCTGTAGTTCAGCCCCTGGCCGCGCGGCATGAGTCCAGCATGGAAGAGGTATGCCACGATCTCCAACGTTGGCACAAGGATTCTGTCCTGGCCTTGGTGGGCCTTGAGATTATGGTAAAGGGATGTCCAGACAAGGTCTATCTGATCTTGTGATGTGCTGCAAACCTCAGAGAGAGCCGCCCGGCTGGCAACAACAAGGTCGTCGTTGCCCGTATCTGCCGAGGTTACGTATCCGGCCATAAGAGCCGACATCCAGTCTTGTGTATTCGCCTCGGCTAGTTGTGCGACTTCTGGCAGAAAACATTCCGACGAAGAAAGCATCAACAAGGTTCTGAAGTATGCCACGGATGAGAAGGTGAGCTGCCTGAAAGCCTGCGAGTGTCTAATACCACGATTAGCGTTTTGCGTTGAATGGCTTTCTATGGAATCTGCATACTTGTCCTGCATCAGCAAGGCCAGTGCCGCTTGGGCTTCGGGCCGGACTCTGTCCAGCTTCTCTGCTGACAAGCGCAGCGTGCTGTGGAACAAGGCCTGTACAGACCGCGTGAGATATATCGAACCACCAGGTTCCCGGGTGCTATCCCCCCAAACACGCTTGACGGCCCTGAGCGCTTCGACCCGAACATGCGATCCGACATCTCCGCGGGCGTTCGTGGTATAGTCATTGAGTCCATCCGCGAGCAGGCCGAGGAAGGTCAAGGGTTCAGCCTGCAGCAACCGGCTCCGAACCAGACTCTGCAATATTGCAACTCTGGTCTCTACCTCGCTGTCTGCATTCCATCTCTCCAGGAAAGCATCGGAGACAGCATCAACTCCTCCGCTTACAGATTTTCTACCTCCTGTCAAGGGTTGAGCGTTAGCTAGGATATAAAAGTACCCGTTGCCATGTACGGCCGTTCGGCTTTTTGGCTTATGACGAATCAACTGTATCCAGTCATCCAACAGACGTGATCTCTCCTCTGGATTGCTGAACATGAGTAGAACTAGAGCAGACTTGTACACCGGATCGATCGTCTCCGGCTCATTTCTTACTAACCACCCAGACAGCACGTCCTTTAGAGCGAAGGTGAATGACTGCACGTCTTTGCGGATGCTCACGATGGAATCAAGTGTAAGTACTAAGCGTGTGTATTCTTCGGTACGCGCCGGCGACACAGTCATGTGGCCAGGCTCGAGGTTCTCAAGCGGAGTTTCGGGCAAAGCAACGACTTGGAGGAGTGGTAATGCAGAAACAGCGAGTTGGCCAGCCGCTTCGGCAACCAGCTCTGGCTTCCGAAATTTGGCTGATCGGAGTTCCTCCAACACGGCTGCCACTACAGGCAGGACCCTGTGAGCGATACTGGAAGCCGAGGCGGTTCCAGCGTGTTTATGCTGTCTTGTCGCATGGGCTAGGCCGGGTATCTCGTCAATGACAGCAGATAGACATAAGAGTAAGCCATGCCGTTCTTCCACCTGGCGAGTCTGCAACCCTTCCAGTTGTTTCACAACCAAGGAGAAGGCGGCTTCAAGCCCCCGGCTAGGCGCATTCGTGTTGAACTTGATCATCTCTGCGGTCAACTTGCCAAAAGCAGAGGCAGCAATACGCCGAGACGGGGTATCAGGGTCGCCAATCCCTCGCCAGCCTAGTATAGCGTCCATGACAGCCTCGCCATACTGCCTTGATAATTTTGTAGCGCTCATGGCCACTTCTTGGATTGCCCGGCTCCTTCTCGCAACGGCGTGGTAGTCGACAGCCTGGACGATTTCAATGCCCTTGTCGACCGTGTCCGGGTGTCGACCGATGAGCTCCTGGAGAGCAGCAGACGCCCCTCTTCGGATATTGCCCACCGGATCCAGAGACGCCGTCGTAACAAGCTCAGTACCCAAGACTTGTAGAATAGAGCTGGACGCGGAATGTGCTTTGGCAGCAAAGACGGAATGCGTGGGTATCTCTAGCAGCTCATTGGTGTTGTAGCGACGAGCGAGCGCCCAGATACCGAAACAGGCAGCATCACGCACATTTGTCCCGACGCTCCCTCCTGAGATGCCCCGTTGCTCGAAAGAAAGACCAAGCAACAGGGCGTGGATGATGTCGGATAACTGTTCTGGAGGTGGCGAGTGTCGATATAGGAGGTGTGAGAGAGTCAGCATGAGCCCGTGCCACTCCAAGCTGTTGACCGCGGAAAGGTCGCGGACTGGGTGGGAGTCGCCTGGCTTGCGCCACAGGACGTTTCGATTGAGAGATTCTAGTACTGCTTCGACAACCTGAGCAGCCATGTCCGAATCTAGCTTCAGGGTTATGATAGCCAGCGACTTGCTTGCGGCGAAGCGAACTGGGGTGTCGTTGTCGGCTAGGCTTTCCAGCAGGTAGCCGATTGTGGTTTCCGTCAGTTCCGTGCTCTCCATGTCCTGGCGCTTCTGACCAAGAAGAGACACGATGATGGATCTCAAAACTTTGAGTATCATCTTTCTCGCGAGAGCAAGGGTCATGATGGCGCCCGAGCCTTGGGTCTTCTCTGTGGAAATGGTATAGACCGTTTGAAAGATGGAGGTGAGATGTTTGTTCATGTCAGTCGTGTCCGCCGAGGAGCGCAGCGCCCCCGCGAGGTACGATAACACTCCAAGATAGAAGTAGGACGACTGGGACGCTTCAGACGGTTGCAGGTGTAGAGAAGTCAACGCCCATTTGACGAGGCTGTCGAGGACGCCAAGTTGCTGCATGTCCCGACGCATGGACAGTCTCACGAGCAGAATCTTGGCCGCGTCTCTTTCTTTGCCTGAGGTAGCGATATACTTAATGGCGAGGGGTACAACGCGGAGGGTGATACCGGGAAGGTTCTGCGGCCATTCCAGGCCAGGGATGTCCGCAACGGAGATGTCCTCGAGATCCACGGACGATATGGTAGCAAGGTCAAACGGCGCGAGCAGCAGATGCGACAGCCAGAGCAGCACGATGTATCGCTGCTGCCAGGACCACTGCAACGACGCATCAGCCCCTTCCAGGATGGGCTGCTCGGCACCCTCGATGGCCGAGAGGAGCAGCTCGAGATACTTGGTCTCGACGTTGAGAAAGCGGACAATGACCTTCTCGCCCCGGATTTTGCACAGGGTGTAGAGAATATCGCACACGGCGTTGTCCACGGAGACGAGCCACGCCGAAGACGAGGAGGAGGCGCCGCGTCCGGATCTGCGGCGAGTCTGGAGGGCCTCGAGGTACGCCGCGGAGAGCAGGGGGACCCATTTCGGCAGATACGGATCCAGCAGCTGCGGCAGCTCTTGGAACGGATCGAGTAACTTATTGCCGAACCAGAGTCGTTAGATATGTACAGTATACATGGGGGGTGTATGGGGAGGTGAAAGGGGGGGGGGCAGCAGCATACGCTGGACGTGAGCCTCTTGCTCTCGCTGATGCGCACGCGGGACCGCACGCGGAACCCGCCGCGCCCGTCCGGCTTGCGCAGGAAAGACGGTAGAGTCTGATCGAACTCGGCGATTAGATCCGCAGATACCCTCTGCAGCTTGACGTCAACGTCGCCCTCGCCGGCGTCCATCCTGGGGGGGGGGGGGGGGGGGGGGGGGGGGGGGAGGCGCGGCGTGGTGAAAGTGGCTGCTGATGAGATGGTCGAGGTGAGGGAGGCGAGGTCAACGATGGAGAAGAAATGGTCTACTTCCACAACCCAGTAAACCGTTGGGCTTGACGATACGCTGCTATATCAAACAAATTGGCCATGTAAACCGACGCAACTATAAGAAATCGGTTGAATCCTCTAGTCAGTACGAATTCTATGCGTGTGACACTATTTCCGCGGTTGTATGAGGTCGGTGAAAGAATGGTCAGGGTAGGCTACCCGGGAGCTGTGCGATGAACTGAAACCGGCAGCAGCACTGCCCCCTACGAATATTCCATCTCAGTTGGTAAACCAATATCGTACAGCTCGGGTTAATCATGAGAGAGTGCAACGGCATCATAAATAGTGGTTTATCAATTGTTGCCCGCATCTTCTAGATGGGTTCCCGAGGTATCATTATCCATTAAAGCCCTGCACCCAAATCCAAAGCGCCATGTAGCACGAGCTGGTCGGTCCTTGAACCCATTCCGCCAGACAATTTCTATCATCCCTTGACCTATAGATCCCCAAAACACCCGATCAAAAAACATGCCCATCTGGTGGTGCAGAACAAAACAACAAAACAAAACACTATTGGTTCGTAGGATGGACTGTCCTTACGCCACGGCAATCGCAGCAACAATGGCGTCCAAAGCAGAGCTATGCGAGTTGCCCGTCGCCAGCACAAAAGGCCCGTTCCACGCCACGCCGAGCTGGTTCTGGTCGTTGCGGTCGTTGGCCCATATGACGTCTGCGTTCTTGACGATCAGCTCCTGGAACTGCGGATCCGGCGCCGCTTCGTGCAGATAGCGCAGGTTGCGGACGAAAATGCCCTTGAACTGCTGCCCGTCGCGCCCACAGTTCCCAGTGCGAAGCTCACACTCGTCCGTCTCCACCACCACGCCGGCCTCGTTGGTGAGGTGGTCGATGGCCGCCTTGGCAATTACGGTCGCGCGGTCGAGCAGTCGCCTGTTGCCCGTCGCCCGGGACAGCTCGACGAGCCCACCCAGGATGACGCCTTGGTTATATGACCATGTTTGGAGTCCGTTGTTGCGGCACTGGTTGTCCAGGCCGTCGTTGATGAGGTTCTCCGAGTTGATCATGCCGCTCTGGTCGAACCAAGCCCACTGGTTCCGGGCAATCTCCAGATAACTTGGGTTCTCGGGGATGCGGTTTGCGAGCGAGGCCGCCACGAAGAGATACAGCTCGTTGGTGATGGCATTTACATACTGCCGGTCCTTGTTCCAGTAGATGCCGCCGTTGCAGGGCCCGCCCAGCCCCGTCTGCATATCGGTGAAGATATCGACGGCAGCATTCAGGTAGTCCTGATCGCCCGTGACGTCGAACGAACGGATCAGACCAAGGGCCCACCAGCCCTCGTCGTCGTAGAACTCGTTGATGAAGTCATCGAACCCACGCTTGCCCAGGAAGCCACGCTTCGCCACGCAGCCGCCGCCCGAGTTGAGGCAGTATGTCGACGTGGTCATGCCAAAGGTGTCGAGGGTCTTGAGCGTCTGGACATTGGTATGCTGAGCCTGGATGAAGGTGTTGCGCATGTAGCCGCCGATGTTGAGCGCGTTGGCCTCGTCATGGCGCAGCAGGGCAAACTCGGCGAGCGTGGTCAGCGTGTTGGCGCTGTTCCACCAGGCATCGTCCCAGATTCCCGTCTGTACATTGTACCACTGGGCGTTGAGCTCCTCGATGGCGATACGTGCGTGCTCCGTGTATTCCTCCGGGCCGGCTGCGCGGACCTCGTCCGGATTGACTGACATGAGGTAGACGGCCCGGGTGACCAGGCTGCCCCAAGGACTGGACGCCAGCTTAGAGAACTTCATGATGATTGCTCTATGTATTAGAAAACAGGTGACCCAGGATGAGCCCTTGGGAAGGATAAGCAGGCTTTAAATGTACGCGTTTGCACATGTATCAAAGTACTAGCAAGAACCCAAAAACCAAGAAATGAGACAGGTCGAGTCAGGTAACGACAGTGTAAGCGAAGGTATATAGATAGGTATGGAAAACTGTAAATCGAACGAACGGACTGTACTCGCGACAGACAAGAAGAAAGACAAGAGAATCCAGGAGGGCCTCCTCGTCGCAGACGTGGAGGGACGACAGCTTCGATATATCGTCCTAGCGGCGCACAGCAAAGGGGGAGGGCTCAAGCGCCTGGTCGGGGCTGCTTTCCCCCCCCCCCCCAGCGGTCGGGGAATAATGGCCATGATATCGATCAAGCTCCTTAGCCCGGCGGGACCCTTGGCTGAAGCCCCTTCCGACGAGACCGCATTCTCGGCATCGTATGAAGTGCGACCAAGGCCAGGGGTGGGCAAGTTGGTTGAACGGCCGATACGCTGGGAGGTGTGCGGGTCTAAGGGGGCGTCGAACCAAAGGTAGGACGTGAAGGAGTCGGTTCCATCCATTTTTGGCGCCGCTGGCCCCCCCGTGCCGGTGCACGTCACTGGAGGATAGGCGCCAAGCGAGCGCAGATCCGCCAGCAGAGCCGCCCGCGCCCAGCCTGGCCGGGCTGCGAGGATGGTCGTTGGTGTTTCAGGATGGAAATTTGAGTATGCGCTGTTCATGCCTTAGCAGGGTACCTGAGACGGCTGCGTCGCTGGGGTGCGGGAGCGGGTACCTCGTAAACCTCCAGGGCCCAACTGTGGGTCGCCGATGCGTCGGTGATGCTGTTGGTTCCAGGCAGGCACGACACGGCCCAGCACGGCACGGCAGCAAGTGCCAACCACTCTATCGTACACCGGCTCTCTGGTTGGATACGGGCTGAGCTTGCACAGCCCAGCCCAGCCCAGCCCATGCGTCAGTCATCCTTGCTTTCCTGTTTGTTTGACGTCGTGTCGTCAATGCCTGCAACACCCTCTGGGCAGGCCGTCTTGCGCTACCAGCATCCAGCGATGCACTTGTGTTTCCTCCAGAGGTTTCTCCACCCCGGCGATGCAGGCCTTAGTGGTGTTGGCCGTCGCCGCACGTGATGGTGCCTCGCAAGGCGCCCTACCTTACCTACCTAGTACCTACATATGCGGTGCGGTGCAATGCGAGCCAAGTCCAGGTCCGAATAGACACGCAGGCGCCTTGTCATCCCTTCAGACCGCTGCATCTCCTGTTTCGATTATCCTTCTTCCTCGTTCCTCCACCCATCGCCATGGGCAGATGCCGGCCAAGTGAGCGAGGCCAGCCATGGTATGATGACCGCAAAGACAGCAACGACAGTCATCAGACATGTTCGGCAACACAAGAATTGCTGACGTCTGTGGCCTTTGCTTTTCCCCTCCACGTCTTGCCATGTCGCACCCAGTCAGCCCAGTCTCTACCATCATCCCGGGTCACCCTACCGTCGCTACTCAAGAGAAAGCAAAACACCGATCTTGGCAGCACAACCTGCCTGCTGTGTGTTGTCGACACCACCGGGACAAAATATCTTGGTGCACCCTGAGGGAAGCCGTTTCCATAATTTTGACCTTGAATGGAAAACTTGGCATTTCTAAAAGTAGATGAACTTGGCGGAGTATGCAGCCAGGCCGGCGATCCCTTCGGCACTTTATCGACACCTTCGCAAACATCCACATGTGTACTTCTTCCAATGGATCAAACATTCCATTTTCACCAGACTTCACATTGCTGCGATGGAGTTTCCGCATTCGTCAACGTCGCCAAATTGACTAGTGGTGTTTGTCCAGTGCGCAAGTTTCGATTTCGAAACACAGCTTTCTAGTGTCGTTTCCACCTCTTCACTTGCCCCTCGTTTCCTGTTTGGTATCAGATCCAGGCCGGCGAACATTCGTCTGAAGAATTCGACAAAACACCGTTTCCTTTGACTTTCCTCGTTTCGGATTTCGTATAGATTTTGGCTGTCTGTGCAACTTCTGTCGTCAAATGTGGCACCGTTGACGCGACCTCGATTAGCCCACCACGCTTTATATGCACAACACCATGACAAACACAGCACGGCCAGAACTCGCACCCTGGTGGTGCAAACGCTGAGATCGTCAAGGTCACGACCTCGGATACGAGCTTACGGTCACACGATGTAGCACGCAAAATCCCGATGCCGAGTACACTGCATCTCAGAAAGACTCAACGATGCATCCAAACGACATACTCCAACTATGCCAAGACCGGCCATCTGCAGGCAATACTCCAGACACATCATGTATAGATCTGCCGGACGAAGGGGTATCAATAAACAGCACCAGAAGCGTAACCCCAAATCCAATCAGTGCCGATATATCTGCTCACTGGTCTCATGCTGTAACCTTAACCCTCAAGAATCTCCGCCGGAAACCAAGAACTCCCTACCGCTTCTGGGAGGCGTTTGCGCATTGCCGAATCCCGGCGTTGCCGTCTCATGACTGCTCGAAGACCCTGCGATACTCGGAGGTCGATTGCTGACATTACGCCGCAAGGTGAATTTGGATAGCATGCTCGTCGACTTGGCCTTTTCGTTGCTGAGCGAAACCGCACGGTCGTTGCTGCCAGTCCCAAGCTCCTGTATGGTGTTCGTGTCAATAAAGGCTTGAGGAAAGATGCCCCATTTGCCCTTTGCATTAATACCAGACCAACACCAATGGTCGATGTACGCCCCTAATTATGCTGTCAGCCCAAGCTCTCTCACGTCTGCTGTTAGGGCCAATGGAGTAAATTGGAATCTTACAATTGATGTTCGTAATCATTTCGTTCTTGTCAAACCTCAGCCAATCTCCTGGATCTTTGTCGTTCGGCTTGAACCTCCACCGCGTTCTGGCACGAATAGAGCTGACGCCACCCGTTCTGAGTTCTTGCTGCGGCGGTGTCTCCAAGCGAAGGCAGTTGGTCGGAATTGAGGCATACACGCTATCGTGCCACCCCAAGCACCACTCGCCGGCGTATTTCTCTGGCCATGTTAACGCCGTAACCTTACCCCCTATTGCTACCTCATGTGCCCTTGTTCGATCAGGCAGCAGACGCTGGCCGTAGACTCTTCTCACCGACTCTCTGGCAATTCCCACTGGTAGATTGGCATTTTCAACAGCCTTTTCCTTCGCAGGATGTTTCTGGGTAGGCTTGGGAAGGTGGACGTCGAAATCGTTGCGGAGGTGGGAAGGCAGCTCGGGCGCATCGATGGCTGTTATACCTGGGACGTCAGGTAATGGGCGAGGGTGTCGCGATAAGTGCTCAAGGAGCTGCCTGGGTGTGAAGAATACGGTCGCATCGCTCTCATCAATAGTTTTGCCCAAGTGGATGCAGAAGACGCAGGCATAAGGGATATCGTCAGAGCGCTTAGCGGAGAGGTGGCTCTTCTGAAGGAACCGTAATCGGTAATTGATACCACTCAAACTACGGGTGCCGCTGTCTGTGCTAGGATAAGCGCCTGGGTTACACTGAACTTGGTCTGAGATTGTCTTTCACCTTGTCGGTTCACGTCTTCCTCAATTTCCGCGAAGTTAAGCTCATACATGCAACTCGAACACCTTGCGATGGTACTTGAGGAAGCGAGTCCCTGTCAAAGTTAGTTTCAGCATTCTCAACAATGCTCGGGTGGAATACAACGGGCTTTACCGTCTTCTTGACGCCGATGCCGCCTCTGGTCACCTCTAGTGCGCCGGCACAGAACCCGCGAGCGAGGTAGAAGGAGCTATCGGGTTTAATCGAGCAGTCTCGTGACGTTGAATTCGATATCTCTATTGGAGAAGTTGGCGAATCGGAGGTGACGGGAATCAGGCCATGATCTGTATTCCTGGAAGGAACAACGCTCGCCACTTCAAGTCCTGCCTGTGCTTGCATCGTACCCATACTAGTACTGGAGCTTCTTTGGGCGACGCTGTCAGGAACTTGTCCTCCTGAGCTACGAGGACTGTGGCTCAGGTGGGATAGACCATAGTCCGAGTCGATAGATGGTACCAGAGATAGATGGCGGGGCTGGACGGGGTACGATGCTGGGGAGTAAGGAGCTGACACTTCGGAGGTGTGGCCTTGCAGAATCATGTCCGCAACATTGTGTTCTGGTATGGACGAGTTCGTCAGAGTCCCAGCTCGAGATCGGCTACCGGCTGGTGGTGGGAAGATTGTGTACATGTTTGGCGGAGTGTTGCCGCGTCGAAGGCGGTTGTCGTCACTGGCGGTAGAATTAGATCGCAGTATAGCGTGTGCTTGCATAGTGCTAATGCTTGCAGGAACAGTGGCACCCAGCTCGATGGGCGCTGCCGTAGCAAGCACGGGCGGTCGTCGATCCATCACAGGACGTTCGCGAATCTGTATGGGATCGCCTTTTGGCCTTGACTTGGTGTCCCACGGGTTCGTCATTGGCATCGGAGGAGGCGGTGGCCGCTCAGGATGTCGTGGCGACGGTTCGGCTGCTGTAACTGGAATCGATCCATGCCCGGAAGGCTCGCGACTCAAGGGGGGCGCGGTCGATCTTCTGGGTGTCGTTGCCTCGCTTCCTCGCCCTGGTGTAGGCGCGCGGGAGTCGCTCTGAGGTGAACGTGCACTGCCACCTGAAGACCGTGTTCGAGATACTGCTGTGGAGATGGCTGGCAGTGGAAGTGGAGGAAGAGGAGCAGTCGGAGGTGGGTGAGAGGGAGGATTCAAGTGAGCTGGATGACGCTGTCCGGGCGGTCCGGGGATCTTGATAATGGGCGATGACTGAGGGGAGGTTGGCGGCGATAGCTGTGCCATGCTTCTGGGCGCGTCTTCTCTTGGGGGAGCCTCCAGCTTCATTCTCATGAGCAAATCGTATATCTGAGGCGCCGCCTTGCGCGACAAGGCTTGCAGCTCGGCGAACTTGTCCTGTTGGAAGTCATCGACCTCAATGAATTCGTCAAATTCCCAGAGCAAATCGTTGAGCTCAGTACGATACTCGGTGATGTTCTCTGCCACGATATCAAGTTAGACTTGCACACACAGCCATGCGTTGAGGGACTCGGTCGTATGGATATAAGTATGGCTCGGACGAAAGAGGCAGAGAGAGCAGCTCACCATTCTCCTTGAGCGCGAGAACAAAGTTGGATCGGTACTCTTCGGCTTGCTTCTTACACAGGGGCTCAATTTTCTTCAAGGCTCGCTCGCCTTCACGGACGAGGCTCTGAGCGGCCTTGAGCATGACCTCATTGTCCCCAGCATTCTCGACAGCTTGCTTTCCCTTTTCGACAATATCGCGAAACGGCGCAATGACCAATTCGGTGGCCTCGTCCATGGTGACCGGCTTACACGACGCTGTCGAACCGGGTCGTTGGGCGAGGGGTGGGTTCGTCGATGCGCAAGGGTCGATACCCTTCACCTGGCTAGGGACACGCACATGTGGCAGTATCACAGGAAGAAGGCAAGAGAAGAGAGGATACTCTCGTTGGACCGGCACGTGGGATGCAATGCGGAACAAGAACAAAAATGAGATAGAAGAGGGTCGGCCGCCAAGAGTAAAAAAAGTAGAAGCAAAAACGAGATGGAGGATAAGACAGCCGGGCGAAAGCAAGTTAAGAGGGGAAGGAGTACGACCGTTCCTTCCTCAAACTCCAAGACAAGGCTAGACAAGCGAGGCTCCGCGGCGACGTATGGCCGTCCGATACTACCTTAGTATTGGAACAGACTCGTGCTCTGGATGGAAAAAGAAAGGAAAGCCTCGGTAGGGGCCAGTGTGCCTTGGAGGGGAGATTATTGGCTTACGAGCAACCGCCGGCAGGGCCCCCATCCCAGGGCTTGACGGGCCCATCTATCGTGCCAGAGAAAATGTACGAATGGCGTTCCGAACCGTGGCGGAGTTGGCACCCACGGATGGGCGTAGCAGGCTGAATGGATGCAGCCCGTCGATGGCGGACCCTGGTGTTGCTCCCACCCAACACTCGCCCGTCTGGGGCCGCCTGAGCTCTTACTCTTGCATGGGCTGGGCGGACTGCCGAGACGACTCACCGGCCACGGCCAGGAGGGAAAACCCGCTTTCCAACAATGACGAACGAGAAGCTGTAGGCAGCAAGCATCGTCAGCCCAGGGTCCGCCTCCTCCCCATCGCAATATGTACGGAGACCATGCTACGACCGTCCCAGCCAGTCGGGCGTGTGGCGGGGATGTATGCGATGCTCCCCTCATCAGCCCAGCTGGGAAACAAGGGTTCTAACATCGCCAAACGTGCGCCCACGTGCCCCGAAATCAGCGTCTATCAGCATGTCAATATTCACTTCCGTCCATTCTCATCTCTTCCCTTTCCCTCCATGTAGGAATACCGATTTCGGGAAGAGCAGTTGTGAATCTGGGCCATAACCCCCACGAACGGAAACGTTTTTGAAAAGCCAAGCTTCCCTGAACCCTTGCGACAAGAAAGACGTCCCGTACCCCTCCGCCGGCCATCCTCGGAAGTCCAGGCTTAAACGGGCATGGGGCCGGGCCTGGACACCGAATTGCTAATGACCATCTGCGGGCCAGCAAATAAGGAAACAAAGCACCAAGACACTCGTTTTCCTTTTC
The DNA here is from genome assembly GCA_000732775.1 of Stachybotrys chlorohalonatus IBT 40285. NCBI lineage: Eukaryota > Fungi > Ascomycota > Sordariomycetes > Hypocreales > Stachybotryaceae > Stachybotrys > Stachybotrys chlorohalonatus. The sequence goes on from KL660823.1 coordinate 83,113, forward strand.
ATCACGACGTCGAGGATTGACTTTCCAGGATAATTGGTATACTGACGGAGACACTTGTTCCAGCTCGGGGCGCCTCAGACCTGAGGCTGTCTGTATACAGTGTTAATACTGTGCGTGCGCAACACTGTCTCGCCCGAAAGGGCGGATGGTAATTATTTAGTGGAAACGCCCGGCAGGCCGCCACCAAGCCAACCGGGCAACGTTGTTAAGGCGTTGGCTCATACCTGGAAAATTCCCCGCCGGACATCCTGCTCGCCCAGACAAGCAGTACTGTAACCCCCCCCAAGACGAGAGGGTGTACACCAAATCGCCATGCAGAAACCTCCGTTACGCTGCCAGGAGGCTCGTTGATCGGCTTCCCCCACCTCCTTCTATATCGAGTTTATCACAATGGGAAACCCTGCCTGATCTGAACAGCTCCTGCATATCATGGACATCCCATCAGCGAGGACCTGCACCAGCATCGGTTTCACAGTTCGGTCAATTGTTGAAGACATCATGGCCATCATCCATCATGAGACGCCGAGGAATACAAATACAGTGTGGAAAAATCCATCCCCCATGAAGCCAGTCAGAATTTTCCCGGTTTCCCGCTCCAGCACATTCCCGCATCGACTCTCCCGTTTCGCTGCCAACATCTCCATAAGAACAGTCCCTCTCATGACGGGGTTTAACGCCGCCCACAAAGACGACGCCTTTGTCTCCACAGATGGTCTGCTTTACACCAGCCATGTATCCACTGGGATGCAACTCGTTCATGTCACACCTTCCCTGCGTCATCAAGCCTCTGGCCAACCAGACTCGCTCATTTTGCACATGGGCAGCATACGCCTGCACATTCGCAAACGTTCGTCTTGGCAGACCTGGCTCTATCACGCTTTTACCCTAGGGCTGGGGGCTGCCTGGGACGACGTCGCCTTGCTCTCAGCCGCAGTCTAAATTCATGCTTGTTAGTCAAACACAATCTCCACAGCCGCTACAGGCTTTGTCTGGAGAGAAATAATTGTCTTTACCTGTGCGATCAATCGTCGTCCGATTTCGATGGTATCCTGCATCCCTCTTTGGCGCTGCCAAAACCTGCAATATCGGTTAGCGAAAAGGCAGGCTGTCACGCATTCATAGCGGTTTTCTTACAACTCTTCGGGAGAACCGCGGCCCCGAATTGACGTTTGACGAGCTTCCTCCTCCAGAGTTTCACGACTGATCTTATCGCTCGTGGCAATTCCTGGGAGGGAGGCTTGGTCCCTAACCGCTTGCCCAAGATGCTCCTCCACGAGGCGCTTCTTCATCAAGAATCGTTCTTTGCGTTCCTTCTGCAGTCCTGGTTTCTCGAGTTTTCCCAAAACATGACGGACCACTTGCTGCACGAGCAGATAGAAGTTCTCCGCCAGAAGAATGCTGAGGAGCAAGGTAGAGACGGCAATGCCAGACGTCGTTCCGCGAGTACCGTCCTTGGACCCGCTGCAGAGGAAAACAATGGCAGAACTCGTGATGCTACCGAGCCACGACAGAAAGCCGAGCGTGTTAAGCCATGGACCAATGGAATCGGATCGCCACGGGACAGGGCGACGGCTTGTCAGGGCGATTTTGAGAGCATCGGACCGCATCTCTATCCAGTTGTTTACGAGAAAGCAGCAGGCTGTAAGCGGCCAGGCAACGGAAAATAGGGAAAGGTAGCCAAACTGCGTCACCATTTCCCGGAAATCCCCACCCACATCGTAGATTGCCAATTCACACTCGTTGCGCACTCGCTGCAGGAACTCGGCTTCCTCCTCGTGATCCTTCTCGTTGACACTGTTGGATTGGAACTCCTTGACCTTGACGGTGGCCTCTTTCTTAAGGTAGGGCACTACAACTTCCGTCGCAAAGTTGACAACCTGGGCCGTGACAGTAAAGTAGAACATCTGATTGCTGATTCGGGCAGGATCAATCTGGAATTCGCGGGTTGCAAGAGGCTTCTCGCTAAAGGTAATGGTTTGCGCCGTAGCCCTCCAGAAATCGAGGAAAGGAATGAGAATCTCGCCGAACGGAATATAGAGGAAGGCGGTAAATAGGAGTGGCATGTAAGAGGTCATGAAGTTGAGTACAAACTGTTTGGAGACGAGGGCAGCGTTGTACGCTAACCTATGGTTAGGTCATTCTTCACACAGAACCTTGTAGAACACTCACCATCTGTTGTTTCGTAGTTTTCTCTCTGGGTCAAAGTCTCGGCGGCTTTCATCAAAATAGTTGATGAAGCCGGCGTGAGGACAACGAGTAGAATTGTTGGAATGAAAGTCTAAGCAAGTTAGAGACACATGCCTTCGTGGTACAGATATGTCATACTAACCAGGTATTGCTTTCCTGGGCCATCGTAGACCTGGTTGATGAAGACTTCGAGGGAGTTGCAGGTTGCGATAAGGCCACCAAGCACAACTATACATATTAATGCAAAGGGCACCTGTAGCAGCTGCGTCTGCAAGCGTTTCAGAGGAGGGTAAACCTTGACAGGCTCGCCAGTCACGGGATCTTCGGCTTCGAACTCCCACTCAAACTCTGGTCTCTGGTGTTGAATGCTCGACACGCCACGAACTCCCCATTGCACAGCAAGATCAACCTCTTGCACTTTCCAATACTCAAAGAACACGACGGACCAGAGACAGCTAGCCAGCGCATATACCATCGAGAACTGGCCTAGGAGCAGCCACGATGCAGATCCGAGAGCTGCTGGGATGACCAGAGCGCGAAAGTAGACCCGCATAAAGGCGAAGTAGAAGGCGATGGTCTCGCCATACTTGTCTCGGATTTCGTCGAGATCTGCCTGGTCGAGCACGTACTTGCCGCTCCATTTCTGAATCCAAGCCTTATTGAATTCATGGTCGTGAAGGGGGAAGACAGAGCGCACATACTTCCATCTACCGTTCCCAGGTGTGACGCCAGCGCCGCCCTCTTCATGAGACTTGGTGATCATGAGGTAGATGAGCCGCAGCCGCTCCGACTCGGAAACGGACTCATTCTGGAGCGACTTGGAGACATCTTTGTCGGGGCTGGAAGTGCGCACCCCGTAAAGCCAGTCCTGCAGGCGTGCGCGGTAGACCTGCTGGGCGAGCAGCTCGTCCGAGGCAACCTTGAGAAAGACGAGAAGATAGTCCTGGTTTCCTTGCCGAACCTCGGTAGTAAGTCCAACATTGGTCAGAGCCTTGATAAGTTGAATGAAGGTTGCCTCAGCCTCAGCTCTCTCTACAATTGCATGAGTTGGTGTGGATAACAATGACGGGGTTGCAGACGGCTCGTACCTTCAGGCGGCACATGGTAATTGATGACAAAGTCGACACTGAGGTTGCATTGCCGTCAGTACCAGGAAAGAACGCGCCCAATATGATGGGACCATGCCGTGGACAAGAAGCGACAGATGGTAAGCCAACTTACCCGAAGTTGCTCTCATTGCCTAGGGGTGCGTTGCCGTATAAGCCCCTTAGGCTTGCCATGGCTATGGTCGTTGCTGTCGATTGCGGAGTTGATGTACGTAAGGTAAACGGTGTGTTCGTCCAAGACGCCCGATCTCATTCAAGTCCCAAGAATGGGAAGGATTGCTAAAGAGTAGCTGGTTAAGAGGGTTCAAGTCTTTATTATGGCGTATTGGGCAACCACAAACCTGGAACGTTGTGGCTTTTGGGCGCGGGAGAGGCTCGCGCATGGATGACGATGGTGATTTCCTTGGCAGGCCTCTTGCCTTTGCAGGAGGTCGTCCAACTCAGACGTCACCACGCAGCTATCCCAAACAGGTAACTCGCAAGCTAAGTAGGTATTCGTACATTGGTTACCTCCGCGCTACCTGGCAGGTAGCAGCTCAAGCACACGAAAGCTATATATGTATTTCCATGAAACTCAAGCAGGCACTGAGCGCACCAGCTGGGGTTTATAAGCAAACAGACTCAATTCTGCAGCATTTACTTCCTTTCACGTGGAGAAGCCAGTTCGAATTGTTGCGGATGTCGCTTGACATGGCTGCCAAAGTTGCCCGGTACCCAAAGTAACTTTTTGTACCGCCACGGACCACTAGCCACGCTAAAGCGACGCTCCTGCCTACGTGGTCAGCTCTATTACATCAGTGGGTACACCCAAGGTAGGAGCTACCGATGCGCCACGCTCACCCAATCCAATCGTATTTCGAGCTCCAATGCTTCAATCTCGACCTCACCTCCACACCAACACGGCAAAGAGCAAAGCTTTACAGGTTCTGCTATCACAAAACAGGCCCCGGGAGCACAAGGACCCCGACAACGCCATTCAACAAACTGCTTTCAAGCTATATCGTCGTCGTTGAAACAAGGAACACTCTATACTACTTCAACTATGGGTCTTTTGGCCTGGATCGGCCTTCGTCGCCGGAACCAATGGGAACCGCTAACACTTCTCGACCACCTGCTCATCTCGCCCCTGAATTTCTTCGCCATACAATTTTATCACTTCATTCTCTTCCTGCGCGGTCATCCCTTTCGTCCTCCTCTGCACAAGGCTCCCATAAAGGTGGTCTGCATTTCGGATACCCACGATCAAACCGTTGAAATACCTGAGGGCGACATCCTCATTCACGCTGGCGACCTTACCAATGCCGGAACCGTGTCCGATATTCAAAAGCAGCTCGACTGGTTAAAGTCTCAACCCCACTCCATCAAGATTGTAATTGCTGGAAATCATGATAGCTATTTCGACCCTACCAGTCGTGTTGAAGAAGATGTTCGCAGCCGGGCCAAGGTGAACCTGAATGGTCTGGTGTATCTCGAAAGTTCAATGACTGTTCAGGAAATAAAGGGAAGAACGTTGAACATATTTGGAGTGCCCGATATTCCAATATGCGGACCAAAGAGTTTTGCGTAGGTCTCCATGATGCTAAACCCATCCTCGTCGACTCCTACTGAGTATGTCTGCAGGTTCCAGTACACCGACAAAGACCATCCTTGGCTGAGCAAGGTGCCTCCTCAAACGGACATCCTAATTACCCACTGCCCACCTGTGAGTCTAGCCCCGCTGTTTGGGGTGCAAAGAAGAGTACATCACTGAACATTATCCGCAGAAATTTCACAAGGACCTTGACCTCGGCTGCCCCCATCTTCTTCGTGAGGTCTGGCGCGTGAAGCCTCGTCTCCACGTATTTGGTCATGTTCACTGGGCCTACGGTCAAGAATCAGTCTACTTTGACGAATTGCAGGCTACGTATGAGCGATTCCTTGCTCGCCCTCGGACAGGCTTCATTTGGGATTTCGTCCCCAGCCGAGCTTGGCTTGACATTCTTCGCATTATTTACCACGGTGTCGATAGTGTGCTCTGGAAGTGGATTATGGGGGGTCCTGGTAGCAACAATGGCTCCATAATGGTCAACGCGGCCCAGATGTACGGGAACAGCGGCAAGGTTAAAACGCGCCCTGTCGTTGTGTACCTGTGAAGCTCGCATGCTTGGAAGCAGCAGAGCCCACGTTCAGGGATATTAACTACCTAAGCTATGGTAAACTGATGAAACGGCCTGCTACAATTTTACGCTAAACATGAACGGACAATCCTTTGGTCTTCCTCGTCGGCTAACCAGGTCTCTGCATGAACTTTGTCTACAGCACAAACACGCACAAGGCAACCAGACCCACAAGGGCGCTGAAGCTCGCTGCTCTCTCACTGCCTGCCGTTAATACCACAGGCCCTGTGTAATCGGGCTGATTCGACACGTCAACCAGTTTGGGGTCATCGTTGTTCCCAGTGCTCTTTGATCCCCTAGTATCTGGGACAGGACGAGGAACATCGGCTACACGCCCTGGAATAGGGCCAGTCCAGGGGACAGCAGACGTTGCCGCTGGGGACTGGGCAAGAGCGGCAGGAACTGTTAAGGTGACTTGATTGTTTCCTTCGGAACCGCACGCGCTGCACTCAACAACCTGGGTTGCCATGGGGACCTTGCACCTCTCTGGCTCCCTTTCGCAATTCCAGCCGGGAATTGCCAAGGTCGCAATGTACTCAGCCGTTTCGATCTTGTCAGGGTACTCTGGGAAAATGGTCTCGTAGTGTACAACTACCTCCGTATTCACAAGCTCAAGTCCGTTACCCATGGCCGGTGGAGGTGGGGGCAGATCATCAAATTCGTCGCACAGTGTCGGGAAAAAGTCGCGGGGCGGAGCATTGTCTGAGGGTGATGCAGCCGTGTCTGGTACTGAAAGAGACTCGTGAGCGCCGTTGGCATCGGACTTGTCATCTTGTGCCGAGTGAGGATCGTGGTCGTTTTGTGAAGGCTCGTGATTGTCGCTTCCGTGAGCGTCATGGTCATCATCCAACTGAGATTTATGGTCATCTTGTGAGTGGGCATCCTTGTCATCATCTGCATGGGAATCACGGCCATGCTCTGGCTGAATCTCGTGATCATGGTCTGTTTGAGATTCATGGTTATTGTTTGCATAAGACTCGTGGTCGTCACCTGGGTAGGACTCGTGTCCGTCGCTTGGATGGGCTCCCTGGTTGTCTGCTTGTTGAGGCGTCCGGGCGTCTGTTTGCTGGGGCTTGCGGCCGCCGCGAATCTGCTCCGGCTGGTCGGGAGACTCTGTGTTACAGGACCCTACTCCGGTCACATGGGCCTCGCTGTCCACAGTGGCTGCGCAGTAGCATTGTCTAGGAAAGGGGTCAATATCACGGGCGCATCACAGTCTATGCTTTCGTACTCACTTTTCGTAGATTCCGGCATAAACATAGCCCTTGTCTGGGTGATCTTGGCTGCAGACCTTGACGCAGTGTCCCAGAGTCATGGTAGGTCTTTCATCGACAAAGTCGAAAGTGGAAAAGCCACTGCTGGAGTCATAGCAGCCGAAAGTCTTGGAACTACTGATGAGGCCCGGGTCCGTTATGCGGTTCGACGAAGGCGATCCCTCTGATGAACCGCCCGCGCTGTTGGACCGATGAGCACCAACCGTGAGCGTGGTTGTAGAGGTGGCCGTCATGGTCTTGGTTGTAGTAGACTCGCCCTTTCTGCCACCGCGCCCTTGGCCGGATTCATCGCCCTCGACAGGCCTTTTACGCTCTTGTTGGAGATCATACACGTCAATGTATTTGATGGCCCAAAAACTAACATGGTCAGCACGTGCGCAAGCTCGAGGAGTGCCGGGGCTGTCTTACGCGTCAGTGAAAGCCTCAGGGTTTGCAGCCACGAACTCTGAGCACGTATTGGCAAATCTATTGCACGAGTCGGAATGGCCCCAGATGGCACTGGCGTAGTCACCGCAGAAGTTCTGTGTCGTTTCTGTTAGCCCGTGCTTCCGCTCTTAAGGGATAGGAGGGAGGAACTCACAATGTTGATGACAAGGTTCATGTTGTTGAAGTGGGAGTCAACGTCGCAGCTCGACCCGCCAAAGATAGCCTGTGGTATGCCCCAGCTTTCGGGATCAGGCTCCTTGGAATTGATATCGCCTGGGACTTCGTTGCGCCCGAAGTGCCACACCCGGATGTGGTCCGAATCCCAAAGCATGGCGTAGACGCCCCCTCCGGCAGCATTGAAGCCGTCTCCGTAGGACGATGTGTCGGACCGTGGCGGGTAGAAGCCGCATCCTACGTTGTCGTTGCCGACAGCGCATGCCTCGTTTCGCAGAAGGCCACCGGCCAGCTCATGGGCGGAATTGTCTTGAGAACAGCCGTTCCCCGTGTGCGCTGAGATGGAGTTGATGGTGGCGGTATTGCCTCCCTCAATGATGTCTATCTCGCCTCCCTGAGGCCATGGTTTGCCATATGACCAAACTGTCACGGGTCAGTGCGTGGTTTTGTCGCTCAGGAGTGATACGAGACCGTACAAGCTGGCCAAAGACCGCACGTGGAAGGCGGCATGTGAAGAAAATCGGCAATGAAAAGCCCATGGTTGTAAGATTCTTTGCTTTCCAAACGAATGCTCGGTCGTCCCTCGTCCAGGCGATAGGTATTGTTGGAGTCAACACCCAGTGTGACGACGTTGGTGTGAGGGTCTACGTAGTATAGGTCCAGAGCATCGGCACCCTCGCGGTTCTGGTAACTACGACAGTGTTAACGACCGATACGACCTTGTTTACTCGACGGCTTTAGAGAACTCACGAGACGAAGCCATGTGACAGGTCGGTCCCGTCGAACCAGTCAAATCCTGAAAGAAGGGACTCTCCTACATAGGAGGTAATGAGTGAATACGACATTTCGACCCAATGAACGAGTGATGGGAACAGAAATGATCGAGTCGGCACACAAAGGAACCGGAGGGGAAACGAGAGAGGCTCGGGGAATGGTCGACGATCTCCAATGTCATGATTGCGAGCGACGAGGACGTTTTAATAGGAAGCCTTGGTGTCTGGGCAATATGGCAGACAGGAATGAAGTCACCAGAGACACCTGCCGTGGCCATGGCCCGGGACGGCGCGCGAACGTAAACAGCAGTGCGAGGTATGTCGGCCGCGAGGCGGTCGGGAGATTGCGCTCTCGCGACCGTCGCCCAGAACCTCCCCCTCGACACCGCAGATCCAGTGGGGGAGGAGGGAGTCAGATTCGGCGCCCAGGGGCGGAACACTGCTGGATCCAAGACATCCAAAAGCGACGGGCATGAATTACTGGGGCGGCAACGCGGTTCGTTCGCAGCATCACGGTGAGACACGAAGGGGGGAGAGCACGACGCCTGGCATTCCATGCGGTGGAGCGACATCGAGTCTTTTGGAGGGCTTGCAGCATACCTAAAGCCAGGCACGGCAAGAAGAAATCGGAAAACCCCTATATAACCCTGGGCATCATCGTTTTGCCCGCCAACACCCTGAACGCCCGTTTGCCGATAGTACAGGTTGCCGCATTTCTGAGAACGGCACTAGGTGACGCAGTTCCCCACTCCCCCC
>KL660823.1:91988-198854 GCA_000732775.1 Stachybotrys chlorohalonatus IBT 40285
CTGAGACCCTCGGTGCCGCCGAGCACGCGCTTCCCGGAGACGGCGCACCGGCCCTGACCACTCTCCCACTTGCCTGCGTGAGTCTCCATGAAGACCTCCTGCTTGGGATGCGCGCCTTCGATCCATTTATGTATACAGGTGTAGCAGTACACGACGCCTGTCTGGCAGGCCGTCGGGGTGACAATGTCGTCTTGGCATATGGGGCAGAGCGACGAGTCCTCGGGGGGCGGCACGGTATATATAGGTAGAAGAGATGGTTTGGCAAGCGGCGCGTCCTCTGCCGAGGGCTCTGGTGTATCTGAGCCCTCTTTCGTCTCCTTCTTCCTTTGCCGCTTTGGGCTGCCCAGCATAGAGAGGATGGGGGGTGGTAGGCTGATGCTCTCGGCGGCCTTGCGTGACAGCTGCTGTCCGAAATCGGACATGTACCACCACTCGAGGAACTTGAGGGCAAAGATGCTGGCCGGCAACAGCAATGATAAACTCGACAGCGCTCTGGACCCCAGTTCCCGCGGGCTGAAGAAGGACCTCGGCCCGGGCGGCGCCCCAGGCCCGGGGCTTTTGCTGCCCAGGGCTGCTATAGCGCGCTCGTCGGCCGCCGTCATGCGCCGCAGCCGGGTGCCGATGATCCACATGAGCGGGCTGTGGTACTTGCTGCGGTCGAAGAGATACGCCAGGTTGAAGGCCAGCATGGCGAAGTAGTAGCCGGCGTTGACGCTGGGGTAGACGTTCCGCAGGAACCATCTGTAGTAGTGCAGGAAGCGGTCGCGCCACGTGGGGTCGTCGGGCATGCGGGTGTAGGCCGTTCCCAGCAGCGCCCTGGGGGCATTAACCTCGTAGGCGTCGTCCAGCTTCCTCTTAAGGTAGGGCACGGCGACCAGGACGGCCAGGTTCCGCCAGACGTCGCGCGTCGTCAGGCGCAGGGCTTCGCGCACCATCCCCGGCGTGGCCAGGCCGGCGCGGGGGATCTCGGCGCGCAGGGCCTTCTCACGCTTGAGGCCGTAGAAGTTCTCGGTGAAGGAGCCGGCCCGGGAGCGCAGGTAGTGGCGCTCGACGAGCAGCATGAGCAGCGCGTAGAGCTCGTCGAAGGAGTTGAGCACGCGCAGCAGGTAGCGCGGGTGGCGGTGGGTGGCGACGGTGAGGAGGTATCGCAGCGTCGGCGGCAGCAGGGCGTGGAGCTGCTGTTCCGAGAGCACCTCGAAGAGCGAGGGCTTCTGCTCGTCGAAAGTGCTGCGGAGGGTCGGGACGAACTCCATGGTGGGCGGGAGGCCGCGGCGCACGGTGGCGCCCCCCCTTGGAGTGTGGTTTTGTGTTTTTCGATGGGAGGCGAGGGTTACGGTTCGACGCGGCAGTAGCTGGCAATGGAGTTGAGTAATGGAATTGTCGTTGTTGGAGGTTGATGAGGTAGTGAAGGTGTGGTGGTGAAGGTGCTGGAAGTTGACGCTAACACTGCGGACCTCGGCAACTCCAATGCATCCCTGCCAAGTACCCTAGACGACCTCGAGGGGGTCATCCTTGACGTTGCACTCGGACGATGCTGTTGAGGCACCTCTTTATTCATCCGGCATCTTACGCAGAACTTACATCTCATCATGGTGCTTCTGCGGGCCACATAAGTGCTGCATGATTTACGTGTAAATATAGATTTCTTCTCATCCTGAATATATACGCTACCACCCCTATCTCGTATAGCACAAGCCGCTTGTCAACTGCTCCCCGCAGCTTCAGCGGCCGTCGATCATTATGGCCAACGACGACGACAGTAGATCAAAAAAGGACGCCGTGGCAGCAGACGAGCCCAATGACCTAGGCGTTCTCTTCAACGGCACGCCCGAGGAGAAGGTTCGTGCCTGGCTACACATGTTCCAGGACGAGGCCACCGATGTAAGCAACCAGACCATCATCACCAACCCCCCCCCCCCTTCTCCCATCTCACACCTCCCGTACCACATCTACCTTCCCAATCGTTTCGCATAAGCACTGACGACGGCATCGGAAGGAATGGCCCAGCAGCCCCATGCAGCACACGGCCCTCCACGCCCTCACGCCCACCTCGGTCACCTTCGCCTATACGGTGCAGGCCGACCACTGCAACCGCATGGCCAACCTGCACGGCGGCTGCACGGCCACCGTCTTCGACGTCCTCACCTCGCTGGCCCTCTGCCTCGTCAGCAAACCCGGCTTCTGGTCCTACCTCGGTGTCACCCGCAACCTCAACGTCGCCTACCTGCGGCCTGTGCCCCTCGGCACCCGCGTCCTGGTCGAGTGCCGCGTGCTGCACGTTGGCCGCAGGCTGGTGACGCTGACGGGCGTCATGAGGGCGAGGGGCGACGGCAGCGTGCTGGCGACGTGCCATCATGACAAGGTGAATACGGATCCGGCCCAGGCGAAGCTGTGATGGGCACAAGGGGGGACGGGAAACTGCTGGCCGACATGTATGATGGGGATCGCCTGTTGACCGCGCCGGCATGCTGGTTTCATGTCTGTCATTATTTTGAGCCCATACATATCCTGCACGTAGATAGCATACACGCGAATCTCGGTCCATCAAGCTCACCGCGCACTCTCGTCCTGATCCTGCTCAGCTATGCTGCCCGCCACGTCACTCACCTCCATCTCAGCATCCCTCAGCAACCCCGCAATCTCGCTCGACACGCCCTCGGCATCTGGCTCCAGATCCTCATCCTCGTCATCGTTGTTGTTGTTGTTGTCGAGGTTGAATTCCTCATCGTCCTCGGAGTCTGAGCCAACACCATCGTCGTCGTCGTCGTCGTCGTCGTCATCGTGGACGGCGCCGGGTGTCATGAAGAACTCACTCGGCACCATCTCGCGGATCACGTCGCGCGGGTTCTCCGAGTCGCTGACCTTCCAGAACGCCGTTGGTCCCGCGGGGCCGTGCACGTCGTAGTCTCTGTAGGGTTCCATTTAGTCAGGTAGTTATTTGTGAGACATCAAAGTTTGTCGTCCCTACCGATCGAACCAGTTGCCAAAGACCCCGCGCGCTGACCGCAGCCCACCAATCTGTATGCCCTCGCTGCGCCAGCGCTCCTGGCCATGGAAGATGGAGATGGTGGTCCAATGAACCTCGCCCTCCTTTGTCAAGCGCACGGTGCCTCTGCCGTCAACTATCCCGATGCATCAGTTTCCATAAACGACGTTGACGACGGTGGGTAAAAAAAAGAAAGAAAGGGGGGCTAGAGGACATCTACCTCTGGCGTCAGAGTCTTCGTCGTCCAAGTTGTCCCAGTCGTCCAGGGACTGCGACACGCCATGGAAATGCACTACGGGCAAGTCTTGGCCGTCGTCCGGGCCCGGTGGGTGGACGGCGGTGACGCGGATGCGCACGACAATCAGACGAGCGGCCTCGCCCACGTCGAGGGTCGGGCGCGGGGCGTCGGCGGGGACCATGTCGCCCATGGGGAAGTTGAAGTTGAAGAAGTCGTTGTAGTCAAGGAAGCAGACGACCTGGCACCTTGTCGATCAGCAACTCAGACGGTTAGCGCACGGAAACATCTTTGGAAGCCTTTGTGCAGGCAACTGCAGCGGGGACGGACTCTGTACCAGGTGCCGGTGATCCCGTAGGGGTCGCGGTCGGCCAGGGACGGCTGCAGGTCGAGGGGCGGCGAGGGCGAGGGCGAGGGCGAGGGCGAGGGCGATGGCGCGAAGCTGTTGGCCCAGGCGCCGGAGAAGGGGCTGTCCCAGACGTCGCGGAAGACGGTGGACACGAGCGGGTTGGCGCTCATGTTGCTGCCGAGGACGATGAGGATGGCCTCCATCTTCTCCCAGTCGACGCGGCCCGTCGTGTCGTTGCGGAAGGGCCCCCAGCGGGTGAGGTCGGTGTACTCGCGGAGGTCGTAGACCTTGGAGCAGGCGTAGGGGTAGGTCCGGGCCGACCGGGTGCGGCCGACGTCGAGGATGGGCTTGCCGTACAGGCAGTGCAGCCGGGCGCTCTGCTGATAGTGCTCCCGGGGCTCCGCGCTGAAGCGGGCCGGGCGATGCGCGTTGCGCACTCGCTCGAAGAGGAAGGATCCCTGCATGAAGGCCTCGCGGTTGCTTCCGTCGTCGAAGAGCTCCCTGAGGAAGTCGACGTTGCGCGATGCCGCGTGAGTCTTGGACAGGGGTGAGAGCTGGCCGGTCGAGGACGCGTGCTTGAGCAGGCGGATCACGGTATCGTGAACGAAGGGCAGTTCATGCTTCTTTTTCAGGGCACTTGGACGGGCGCATATCTTCTGCAGGCGGACCACATCATCAATTTCTCTGGTCCAATCCAGGTTCATGTCATCCGGCTTATCCTGAACACAGACACCAAGTATTAGCAAGCCAAGCCATTTCCCATCCCCTCGTGTCAATCAAGGGCCAATCGATCTCTTCGTACAAGCAGCTTGAGATAGAGCTCACGGCATAGAGCCTGGTTGCCGTGCACAAAGCCGTAGAGCGCCCGACAGACCATGGGAAGCGCCTTGAGGTCCTGCGGATCCAGACACACAAAGATGCCGTGGAGGAGCTCGGGAGACAGGGTCGTCAGGTGCGGCGCCATGCCGGCCATTGTCGAGTTCGTCAATGATGCTCTTCTCACCTCACCCTCTTCTTCTACGTCCAAGTATTTTTCAGCCAAGATGGAGTTGGGGATGAGGGTGGGCGTGTTGGTTGGCGATGGGATGATAATCAGTCAAGTAGGTGTTCCTTGGCCAGAAGGGTCATAATTGGGTAGCCAAGGCAAGTTATATGGTGAAGCAATAGATAGAATGTGGGGTTGGGCTACCACAAGAAGCCTTCAAAGGCCCATTTAGGTAGTACCTACAACATATCAGAGGTAAGAGTCAGCGCCTACTGTCGGAGATAAAAGGACTTATTTCAGCCAGCCTCCGGCTTGTCTTGTCTTGTCTTGTCTTGCCTGATGCAGCCGCTCATCCATGTTGCAGCCCGTGTCGGTAACCAAGGTAGCTACTGCAGCCAATATCTAGTCCGCAATCAGGCAATATTGTAATGCAAGCACACCGGCCCCATCCACCCCATCCATGCCTATCCGGTCACAGCACTAAGAAGCACTCTCTAGATACCACGGCAAAGATGCAAAGGCAAGACAAACATCTCGTCGCTTATACACCACTATGCTTTGCTTCATATAAACAACAAATACCACCACCTTTCAAGGGTAAATACAGGAATCCCGCCCGCCATACAACAAACCATACAAATCAGGTTCCACGTTTGCAACCACCAACCGCCGCAACCAAAAGCAAGTCCCCAAGGGTATTGATAAATCATCCACGCATGCATGGTCCCCCCGTCTCGTCATCATCCAACACTCATTATAATCACATCAAATATCGCTTTGCCCTACGCCACTGTCCCGCCAGAACTGAGCACAATGCAGTTGTTCAACAGGTTGGATCCCTCGTGCAGCAGTTCCCACCTCGAATTCTCAAACGAGTCCTTCAGAACCATCATCAGAGCCGTGTTGTTGTTGATTCCTCTCATCGCCTTCAGCTCGTTCGGATCCTTGATGCTGCCAAACCGGCCCAGGTAGTCTCGCATCTGTTGCATTTTGTCGTGGTCCAATACTGGCAAGACTGTGCCCACGCAGGGCCCTTCCAACGCGAACCCGTAGCACCACACCACTAGAGCTGCAAAGTACAGCACCCACGGTCGGTTGAGGAGCACGTCGTCGTGCGTCCCGTACGGTTTGCCTTGGTGGTAGCCCCCGAGGTGCGATGCCCCGGCTTCGTTGGGAGCCAGCACCGAGGACAAGAATTTCAGCGCGTAGAACGTTGCATCACGAGCCCGCGCCGAAGGCGCCCACATGTCCTTGATTCGTCGCTGCGCACTGCTAAACTCTGGCTGCCCAATGCCACGACCTAGCAGCCGTTTCGCCCGTGCAAATATCTGTAGGTCCACAATGTCCGCGTGCATCGCCATGTGCGCCAGATTGTGCAGTACCGTGCGGCTTTCGAATACAATGTTGTACTCGTTCTTCTTTGCCGCATCGTACTGATACGGGTCGGCCGGGTTCGTACCCTTCTTGAGGGCATTGTCGAAGTCGGCCTTCCACGTGTCGTAAGCTCTCGTCAGTGTCGCCCGCCATTTGTCTCGACCCCCCAGAGCCTGGATGACGCCGCCGCCAAGCACATTGACCTGGAGATCTCGCTGGTGCATGTGCCACGTCACGCTCAAGAGCCCTGCCATCAAAACGGTCCGTCCAAACGAGTTCGTCTGTACCACGTGACTGCTCAAAGTGCGTTTGAGCCCTTCGAGGAACGACACAGGCTTGATTCCCTGCGACATCAAGTTCGACTCAATCCTGCCCACTTCCGCACTTGTGGTGGCTTTCCACAAGGACTCGTCGCAAGGCAGCGGCAGCCTCATCTCATGAGCTACCATGGCAGCCGAGTGCCCAAACATGGTTGCGTGTATCGAGTCTACCACAAAGGCCGCGAATGCAGTCCGCCGGGTAGATTCGTTGATCACCCAGTGATTCCACCACTCGTCCGGGCTAGGCGACGGTCCGGATGTGGACGATTGTCGTGAGCCGTTTGTGCTGTCTCGCATGTTAGGAGGTGAATCCATTGTGGTTTTGCCAATAAGCGAACGACCCCGGCGCATGAGGATGATCGTCGTGGCATGGTGTATGTGAGCTCGCTCGTGGAGCTCTCTTGTCGAGTACATCTTTTCGTAAAGCTCGAGCAGGATGAGCGTCTGAAAGATCCACAACTTGGCGGGCGGCCTGAAGTTGACGTCCATGAAGATCTCCCACCGCAGATGCGAAGCCAGGAAGTTGGAGAGCTTGGCCCCAGCCTTGGTAATATTCGGACCGTGGGTCCTGTCCAGACAAGCAGCGCCTATCGTCATCATGGCAAGAAGCAGCAGCTTGGGGGTTCTATCCGGCGAGAATGTCGGCTTGTGAAGTATGGGAATCTGGTCGCTGAAATGATACCAGTAGGACCCGATGTAGGCCTGCATCATTCGTCGGCTCAGCATGTGATCAGGCTGAGAGCGGTCGCCCTCGAGAATGCTTTCCCGCTGGCGTTCAACGGGCGAGTGATCGTTCTCGTGGAACCTATCCCTGATGAATTCATAAATCTCCTGACTCTTTTCCTCAGAGATGGAAGCCTCGGGCACGTTCTGATCAAGGAGATTTGTTACAGCCATAACCTGTTGTGGAGCTGTAGGGAAGTATCCCATGCCAGCTCCTTCACCGTTGAAGAATGGCACCGAATACTGGTTATTCTGCAGATCACCGTAACTGGGATAGTTAGCGCAGAACCAACCTTGATTTGAAGGATCCTTACTTTGGATACGGAGCTGGCATCACCTGGCTCATAGGAGACGCCGAGCCATCACTGGCCGCACTGGCATTGAAGAGGTAGGCCATGAAATCCTCTGGCATGCCCACGTAAGGCGATTTGCTGAGGGTTCCATCACTCCCAAAGACGGGCCCACTCCCGGGCATGGCCATTTGATCAAGCATAACCATCTCGCTTGATTGTGCGTGGGATGGGTCTGCATACTCTGTAGAAGAAGTAGCACCAAACGACTGTGGCGCATCGGGGCCCGTAGTCGGAGGGGCATTCGGGTACTGCGCCGGAGGAAGATTGAAGGGCATCACGTTATGCTGTGGAGTGAAAGACGTAGCCATCGGTGTATCGACATGTTGGCCGTGATAGCCAGGCTGGGTAGGAGCAGGTGACAGGACACCATACTGACTCATGTTGTTCTGAGCGGATTGTCGAGGCGGACCGGCAGGAGACTGTCTCTGGTTCTGCATGTTGTGATTATGGCTGAAGGATGAATCGTGGTTGTAGCCATCCATGCCATTCGACGGCCCATTGTGGTAGCCCACAGACGTCGGGTGGGCTATGGGGCTAAAGGGTGTGTTGGGTACTTCATGCGGGGATTGGTATTGCATATGTGTCTGTTGGTGTCCTTTTGCGAAGCTAGGTCCCGAACGACCCAAGTCAGGCGAACCCAGGTTTGCCGTCACGATGGGGCTGACGTGACTGATCATGGATCCTCTTCGACTCAGCTGAGAACCCTTTGCGAGGTGGCGATCCATATGCCTCTTGAGCAGATCGCCGCGAACAAACGAGCGAGTACATTCGGGGAACTCGCATTGATACACTGTCTTGGAGTTGTGGTTCAATTGATGTCGGTACCTGGCATCGAATCAGCAAAAGTGTATGACGGACAGTCGCGCGGCTAGCGGTGACTTACAGGTGCTCAGCTCGAGAGTAACTCTTACCACATCCCTCAGTCGAACATTCGAATCTCTTGTCTAAACCCTTACGACTGCGTCGTCTTTTCCGAACAGGGCCATCCTGGCTAAGTCCGCCTCCGATGGAGTTTGATTGGATGTCATCGACAGCATCGTCGTCGTCCATTTCCACGTTGTCGTCCGATGGGCTTCGACCCGAGCCGCGATCCGCCAACTCCGTACCGTCTATTGGTGATTTACCCTGTCCGTCATGCTGGGGTCCAAGAGTGCTTGAGCTGGCTGGAGAGACTGGAAGGATGGGTTTCACGTCGCGGTTTAGGGGTACGACGGTCGAAGCCATGGCTGATACCGCAAGGTCTCTTGTGAGTGCGACGTTTACGGGCACTTCGATACAACGACGGCTAGGGGGCGAGGCTATTTGGGATAGACGAGCGTGTAGCTAAATCTATAGCCGAGAGTGCCGCGATAAAGTTAGGATTCCGAGACTGCCGCTTTCAAGAGACGTATCGAGTATCGGTGCGAAGCCAGTGGCGGCCAATACAACAACTTGCTGTTGCGCCGCTTTCCTTTGGCCTCCGAGGACAATATGGGGATGACAGCTCAAAGCATGACGTCTAGCTGTCGATCGAACAAGCTTTACAAGCTACCTTCGACGATCGATGTGTCGATGTGGTACCGTCTCAGCACGTGGAAGTTGTGATCTATCACAAAGAAAGGGTGGCAGCTAGAAAGCGCGGACTGAGATGTTAGTGTTCTTTCTTGTGAGCGAGCAGGTGATGGGGATGATTAAGCGCATCAAGACACGGATAATTGCGGCCTGCCGACTTCAGGCGAGCAAATGGGAAACAGAGAGCCTCTTGAGGGGTGGTGGTAATGAGAAAGTTTGGAATATATGATTGGGAATGCAATGGCATGTAGGGCATGTCTGGCACGCGACAGGGCAACTGCGGATCAAGCCAGCGATGATCCTTTGCCGTCTCCTCGAGCACGCCCCTTTGGGACGGATGTGAGCAGTCTAAAAGCTCGGCAGTAACTACCGGTCTGCACCACAATTTGTGGTACAGAAGCAAGCTAGTAGTTCGGGACGAAGGCGACCACTGGCAGCTGCAGAGTATGTTGTAACACTTACGATGGTTCAGGCGTCTCAAAAGGATTTGTGAAAAGTATTGGGGAGAAGCAAGTGCAAAGAGAAAAGCAATGAAGAGCACCTCGAAATCCGGAGTGGTATTGCACACAACTCACGGTGATGGGCTGATGGTAGAGGAGAGTTGTTCAGGGGAGGATAGAGTAGTCAGAGACAGAATAAGGACACAGGAAGTCAAGCTGTTGTCGGAACAGAGTTGCTTTGGTGACATCGGAACTCGACATGATACTCCGGCCGAGGCCGCAGTAGGGAGCGAGCCGCACCTTCCTCTTCGCTACTGCAGGGAACCGGGCAAGGGCTTACACCTGCCTAGCCCCAGGGAAGTGATGGGGCTTATGGCGGTGGAGACGAGGGGAAGCGACCAGAAAGAAAGCCACAGCCCCAACGTCAAGAGAGTGATGTTTGCCAGGATCATGAGCCGAAGACGAAGCCATTGATGTAAATCAAGAGATGGTCTCCCCGTCGTCGTTGCACAGGGACCATGGGCACCCAAGGCTAAGGTTACCTTAGCCAGGACCAAGCGGCAGTGGCCGGCTCCCGCAGTGGAGTCGGGGGGAAATTGCCCGGCTTTGGGGGATCTTCTCTAGGCGCGGAATCCGCAGCTTTGGTAAGAAAAGATCCCGCCTAGTCCGTCCCTGGAGGGGAAGGGGGAGGGGGGGGCACACGCGCTTGCGCACGGCTCGACACTGGCTGGCTGGGAGCAGAGAAAAAGAGTTGAAAAGCAACTGGTATATGAGGGATATGAGGCACTTGAGAAACGCGCAGGAGGACCGAAAGGAGGGAGGACAACTAGGGAGAGCTTTGCACCTACATTTTGAAATTCGACCGAAGCCAGCCTCGAAGAATGACGCCAGTCTCTGTCGACTCGTGCCTCGTGTCGTGCCTGGTGCAGTGCCGTGGGAAACGTGGAGGAGCTTGGGAGTGTTCTGGGGAAAGGGAAGCAGAGCGCGGGTGCGGGTTGGGTGGGGGTTCTTAAGAGGCTCGCCGTCGGCTTCGTTGTGTCTGGGCTGTCCGTTTGCTCTACTCAGCGCTGTCTACCGTCCGACCACTAATGCGATGCCAATTAGGACGGCCTTGCACTGGGAGGTGTGCCCTGCTAACCCGTCGGCCTGGGCTGGGTTCATGTAGGAATGGGTGGATGGATGGATCGCTCGTGCAGGGGGTAGGGGTCTAGGGAGAGAGAGCTTCCACCGTGCTCCGTCCCGTCATTCTCAAGCCCTCGATGCCTGTCCTCCCCCGTAGCTGTGTCTGGCATACGGATACTGGTCTATGATATGTCCTCGTCGAAGGCGCACGGCACGATCTGGACACAGCGAGGCTTCTACACAAATCTCTCGCATAGCCTTTGCAAGACGGCGGCCATGCCAAACAGCCACGTTCGAGCATTGCATGCAGAGAAAGTCACCCTGCCTGCTGCCGACCTCACCCTGTTGTTACAGCACTTGCGTGTTCTGGTAGGTCATTCCCCACACACACCCATTTGCTGTCGGGTGTCGACTTTCAGCCTGTGGACGTGGATCCTCTAGGCGGACAGGGCACACCCTGCCTGGTTCCCACACCCATCCACTGCTCGACATCTTGGACCAGCCAGCCCCTTCACCTGTGTCCAACCCTCTCGTGATTTTGTTACGAGCAGATGGCAGCTGTTGATTACCTCATGCCATTATACGCAGATGTCCTATGTGACCAAACAGAGGTCCCGTGGGCCAACGATATGGCCTAGGCACCAGAGGGTTCCAGGCCTTAGCCATACAATCTACTTCAGATAGTCCCGCACAGCGGGTTGCCATCCATCTGCAGACGCAGGCACAGGCACCGCTGTGACGAACGCAACCATGTCAAACACACCCAAGGGCAAGGTGGCCACTTCATAGGGATGCGGCGCAACTTTGCGTTACATACAACGTCTCTCTACCAAATTGTCCACGGCAAAAAGGACCACATACGGAGGACGTCTGTAGCAGACCCTTCTCGACATGGGGGTATGCGCCGTACCGTCGGTTTCCACCGGTACTGCCAGAAACTGCATCAAAGCCTGCCAGGTGTGGCTGACACGCGTGCGCAAGGAAGCGCATCAACGCGAATGCAGACGGACTTTTTCTCTGACATTGCAGGAGTCCACGGCTCGCCGGGACATGCAGAGAGATTTCTGTGCATCAGCATCGGCAGCTTGCCCAGTTCCCAAGTTATGGCCCTAATTGTCAACTACATCAGGTAATACCATTACTTGATGGCAGGCCACCAAAGCGCGTTGAGACAGCGCTCAGAAATTGCCGGGGCCTACATCGTACCGCCAGCTGGCTAAACCTTATGCCAAGTCGAACTTGTTGATCTTCCCATTTGGCAGCACGGCTACTGCCCTGAACCACGACGCCTCGACATCTCCGATGATCCGAGCTGAACAAGTCCGCTCATTCTTGTGGGAAGCAAGCCAGGGTATCCGTAGCTTGGAAACCAACGGGGCCTGCTGTACAACAACACAGAGGAAAAGAAAAGAAAGAAAGAAGGAAAGTCAAAGAGGAAAATGCAAAAAGGAAGCAACAACCTTGAGAAAGCGCTCGGGCGCCTTATGCAAGGCCCCTTGTACGAAAAAGGATGTAGGCTTGTGGCGAGGAGGACCTGGGTGAAACCGGTCACACAAGAACGGGCAACAGCACGTCAAAAGATAGCCTCTCCCCGATACACTGGAACCGTTGGTACCCCCAAAGACGGTGGCAGCATTAATTCGATGTGTTTTAAGACCACGATGAGTAGCTTGTTACACACGCCATCCGCGGAGATAGTGAGCACCAGGCGGCATCTAGGCTTTCACCAATCCATTTCATCACATCAGATCACCACCTGACCATCGGCGAGTTCTCCGAGGTATCGGATGACGATCTGATCTGTGACGATGGCCTTTCAGCAGGTGTGACCCGCCGAATGGCTTTAAGGCCAGCGTCTCGGTCAGGGCTGCGCCATTTCTTGATAGCGGGGAGAACTTGCTTTCTTGCATAGTGTTGAGAGAGCTGCATTTCAGGGATGGCCCCCAGGCGTTGGTGTCTTTGGCCAGCCACAAGACCCTGGCCAAGAGGCGGCAGCCCTGGGCCGCTAACAATGCAGTGTTGTGCCAAAAGGGAAGTATGCCGTCCATCCATCTGGTCTGTGCAATTGGCTCCGCCGAGACGGTACAGGAAGATACGATTTCCCGTATGCGGGTTGAATTTGGATTCTCTTCCAACAACCACCAAGCAGCACGGAGTAGTCACAGACCCATCAGACTGACCAGACTGACTATTCAGCACTATTTCAAACCGAGTCTTCGGCATCTCCGTCTATGGTTACCAACCGCACCTGTTTAGGCAGCAACCTGGCTGCGTCAACGTGCACTGTACTGGCTGTCTACCGCGACGACGTGGGTTGTTGCAGACAGAGTCTTGCAAGGCTTGGTATTTCGAGACAGAGTGACTGATAAGACTTACCAAAACCCCCAGCCAAAAAGGGTTGTAACACGTATGAGTGCTCGAAAAGTAATGGAACCCGTCTTAAAGCCAAAGCCTGGTAGAGCGGTATGCCTGTGTTTTCTTGACTGGAACTCAGGTGGCCCTTGTAGGATTTGCTATAGCAAAGTAGTTATAGGCTTATCAAAAATGCAGTGACGAACCACTTACATGATTTCCCGAAGCGGCACAGTGGCAGCCGAGCGCGTTTCTATTCATCGATGCCTCTGTCGGGGTTCCACCCTTTGCGCCTGTTGTCAACCACATGATAGACGGGAATCTTGATGATTTGTCGAACCCCACATTGCTCGGAAGCAAGTGTTAAGCCACAGTCCTGCAAGAGTAGACACCGTTGCTGCGGATGTACAGTCGACAAGGCTTGAGTGCTGCAGTCGCAACCTGCGAAGCGCGGCATGCAGGCTGGACATGATACGCGCGGATACTAGGCATCGAGATATCAGGGCTGTCATAGATTCCGCTAACAAAATGGATGAAGCTATCAAGTTTTGGCATGCTGCACTCCGGGGTCGCTTCCTGGCTAACGCACATACAGTAGCTGATCCGCTTCATGGGCGACCCACTTCCGCTTGGAGATCTAAGGTTAGGCATGGGGATATCGTGATGGGGATGGGGGTCACCAGCGCAAGCTGCTTGCGATTCTGACTTGGCTAGTCGAACCTGGTGACCAAGCTGTAGCTTGCGGCTTGTGCTAGCAGCCCTAGAGACCCTCGTGCATGAATCCATTACAAGATTTCAACAGTTGCGCCAATATCGTTTCTGGGATTTCCCATGATTTAGGACGCCTATGGATGGATGGTCCCCTGGCTGCCAACTGTTGTACGGGCCACTTGGTACTCCACTCGATGAATCTACTATCCTGGTGCTTCGAAGATTACACAACGAAATCAGCCTCACCTTGCTGTATGTGTCATGACACATGACGCGCAAAGGCTAGGAGTAGCTCGAACTTGGCAGATTACGTCGTGGTCGCTTGT
Organism: Stachybotrys chlorohalonatus IBT 40285; assembly: GCA_000732775.1. Classification (NCBI taxonomy): domain Eukaryota; kingdom Fungi; phylum Ascomycota; class Sordariomycetes; order Hypocreales; family Stachybotryaceae; genus Stachybotrys; species Stachybotrys chlorohalonatus. The sequence goes on from KL660823.1 coordinate 105,816, forward strand.
TAGTTTCACCTCTGACAGCACGCGCGCGCGCCATGCAAAGATCGGCTGTTACTGATCATGACCTGTGCCGATGGCCAGGATGCCTGGAGATATTAGCCGTAACACGGTAGAGATTGGAGAACGCGATGCAACCTACCATCCCCCCATGGTGCAACAAGCCGTTGCCAGGGGGCCTGGATGCAAATCCCCAGCACCCAGAGCTGGGGTTCGTCACCGACGACTGTAGCAGGCAAAGCCCATTCCATGGCCTCTCCTCGCCGGAGGGTTTCGTCGCCATCTGCTGTCGTGTGTTTTCCGGCGCATATCGTAACGGGTCTTTTGGGTAGTGACCGGAGTCTGTTGAGTATTCGAGGTCATCCTTCCTTTACAATGGATGAAAACGCCAGTGCATGTCGACGAGCTTCGTGCTAGCGGGTTTGCGTACTCAACTGACTCCCTCTTGGCTGATCGAGTTGCTGTTGAGGAAGACGGAAAAGTTGAATGGTGGGGGGGAGGTTCTGTATGCGAACCCGAACGAGGCAGGTCCAGGCGACCACCAACCAGCCCATTGGGAAAGAGTCCCCTTCACCTGCGCGTCACAGCTCGAGGCACCAGACTATTGAGAAGCCATACCCATTTCTACTTGCCGTGCCGCCTCACAATGTCCACAGGTACTTCCAGCCAGGGTCTCATTATCCTTGGCAAAGAGGCTACAAAGAAGACCGTCATAGTGGACATTGCAGTCCAAAGTCAAGACACTACCATTGCCGATTGCCCGTCATTACGGATGAGATGATGTGAGAAATTATCTTCAATTCTTGCCGTGGCTCCTGTGGCCATGTACGTAAAGAGCAGCAGCAACGGTGGCCACGCACGCAAGGTAATAAGCTAGGCACAGCTTGACCGCCCGCGCTAGGAGGCCTGCGTACCGCGTTGAACCAAAGCATCAGCGCGGCAAAATGGGCAGGCGGTGTCCCTAAACCCGAAATTTGTGCCGTCACCGCCAAGTTCAGGGCACTGCCATGCTCTCCCGTCCCCTCTATCCTTCGGCCACAATTCCACTGTCTCATTCCACAACAAACGAAGACCGAACTGCGAGAGCCTTTCGAACACCGAGCGAGGCCCGATTACGAGCGAACAATGTAACCATCATCAGATCGAACTACACACTACTTTCCCTCAGTGACCGCTCCCAATTCTTCGTGGTTTTCGCTCCAGGTGCAATCCCGCTCGAGTACTGCTCGCCATGCCGCCTCCCAAGTCCTCCCGCAACCATGACGATGCAAAGGCCGATTCGGCCGGCACGAAAGAGAAGAGCGGAAGCCATCACACGTCGACCAAGATGCGTCGCGTAGCGAGTCAGTCAACTGCAGCACAGATTCGCGAGGCTGCTGCGGTCCTGACGTCAACTCCTCATCAACCTCCTCCCGAGCCACACGCTCCTAGTGTACGTTTGCACCCTCGACGGGCTTCCAGATTGCCATCCCAGCATTTGGGAGACATAACCCAGGCTGCTGTTTCTATTACTAAAGTTTAAGGGTAAATAGCTTAGTTGGCCGTCTTTCGACCGAGAAGTTCTCCATGCCTACCGTCGCGAACACCGCCTTAATACTCCGACTTCCTTCGCGAGCTCTTACCACCAATGTGTTCTCTCCCAACCTTCCGGCATCGGGCTGTATTCACCGACCATGGCACGCAAGAAAGGTGCTCGCCGTCAGAGCAAGGACCGCTTGGCCATGGCCGTACGCAAACACTTTAATGGCATCGGTGCGCAGGAGAATGAAGTCATTGTCGAGTTCATCTACAACATCAGAAGCGACAATGCTCGAAAGGAGACTGGCCCGAACAAGGAGGCAGTCATTATCACGGAGTAGACATGGGGTGATCAGAACTCGGTGATGAGTCGGCGTTTGGCCTGGAACTAGGAATGATTAACGAGAAGGCGTTTGGGTATATATTATGACTTTTCGCGGAGCCCACCATGGGTCACGTTGCACTGGCAAAGGATATTTTAAGGCCCGCATTGGGCATCACTATCCATACCTCGATCAGAACATTTAGCTCGGAAGAGCTGACATGAATAGCATTCACTTTATCATTAATTTTCGAGTACAGAACACTAGTCTGAAATCCCAATGCTACAAGGTGTTGTTGCTGCCTTCGGGTGATATACTCTGAGCAGAACTGCGTCTGCCTATGTTGCCATTGAGACTTCTTTCCTCCTTCTTCCCTTGGGTCAACCAACTATGGGGGGAGAGTTGAGAAATATCTATGCGTGAAAGCCCACAGGCAGCTTATCGGTAATATGCAGCACCACAGGAACCTAGTTCCGAAAATGGCTTGCAAGCTGCCACTTCATGCTTTCAAACGTCTGGAAGCAAGCAGAGCACCGAAATGGCCACGGTAATTTGCCCGAATGGTTATGAGAGCTCATCATAGCCCAGGGAACTCAGTCTGAATTACGATCTTAATAACTTTCGATCGTCGAAACGAAGTAAATTTGGACAGGAGACAGGCAGCTCGGCGTAATTTGCACAATTGATTCGGCCTCGCTTATTGTGGCAATCCTACCGGCTTCCGGAGTGGATCTTTTATCCCCTTTGACTTGGCCCGCCCGGCCGGTGCCCCGGGATAGCCCTTCCGGAAGCCTCTGCACGATCAGAATGACAGCAAAAGGCCATATCTAATTCGCCATCATTATTCTCAGCTTCCAAGAAACAGTGACTCAATATCGACCAGCCGTTGCTCGCCCACTTCGACGTAGCTGCATCACTCTTGCTTTGAAGACGGATATTTGTATTGTTACTGCAACCGCATCATCGTCATGAATCGTAGCTATTGTGCACTACTCTTTCACTACGTAATAAGGCTGAGGATTTAATTAAAAGGAACGTGAATCAGGAGCTTGCTGATTGGATGGCATGAGATGGCTTCAACGGCTACCGACGGCATGGGCGCCTCAGGCAGCACCTAACCCCAATTGGCATTAGCTCGGCAAAGAAAAAAAGTTGGGAGCTGGGCCGCTACGAAATCATCGAATCGCAGAGAAACTTTAAGGGCCCTCGAGCGAAGCCGTCGCCAAGTTGCAGCCGGCATTCCCATTCCCTTTGTCCCCCTTTGTCTCCTTGCATCGAACCGCGGGATTCGATGCGCTGCTGCGATTGACCATGAACTCCAGCATTTTCGTCAAGGCCGCTGCTCCAGCACGGGCCTTAGTACACAACCAGCTATCTGCTCGGCATCAAGTTCGAGAGTGCCTTTATAAATGCGCCCGTATACACACAACTCCGCTCCGTACCAGCTCGCGAGATCAAGCCAGGGTGCAGAAAGATTCCAAAAGGCAGCCGGCTGCAAGGGTGAGATCCGACCGACCGGAGTCAAGCTGTTGCAAGCGCATTCTGACAATTCCATGTATTTAGTCTTTCCACACGACTCGTTCGCTCTCCCAGAAAGACCCATACCAAGCCCTGGGTGTGAGCAAAGGTGCAACACCGGCCGAAATCAAGAAGGCATACTATGGCCTGGCGAAAAAGTATCATCCGGACACGAACAAGGACGCTAATGCCAAAGATCGCTTCGCCGACATTCAATCCGCTTACGAGATTCTGTCCGATCCCAAGAAGAAGGAACAGTATGATCAGTTCGGCGCCGCCGGGTTCGACCCCTCGGGAGGCGCGGGAGGCGATCCATTCGGAGGTGGAGGCAACCCCTTCCACGGGTTTGGCGGACAGGGAGGATTCGGGGGAGGATTTGGAGGCGGCTTCAACTTCGAGGATATCTTCTCAGCTTTTGGTGGACAGCAGGGTGGATTTGGTGGTGCGCGCCGCGGCGGTCGGGGTCCATTCCAGCAAGAGATCCTGGTTGGCGAGCACATCGAGGTCCAAGCCAGCATCACCTTCATGGAAGCGGCCAAAGGCACGAGCAAGACGCTGAACATCACCCCGCTGGTGTCCTGCAAGACATGTACGGGCAGCGGACTGAAAGCAGGCACGAAAAAGGCAGCTTGCAAGTCTTGCAACGGAACGGGAACCCGGGTACACTTCATGCAGGGTGGTTTCCAGATGGCATCCACATGCTCGACCTGCGACGGCACCGGCTCGACAATCCCCAAGGGCTCCGAGTGCGGCACTTGCTCCGGCAACGGCGTGGTTCGAGAGCGCAAGACCATTACGGTGGATATCCCTGCCGGCATCGAGGACGGCATGCGGATCCGAGTCGACGGCGCTGGCGACGCGCCACCGACCGGGCGAAATGCCGAGGCAAACGTTCGCACGCAGCGTGGAGACCTCTACGTGTTCGTCCGCGTGGCCAAGGACCCTAAGTTCCGCAGAGAGGGCTCCAACATCCTGTACACCGCCAACATACCCCTGACGACGGCTCTGCTCGGTGGCCAGGTGTCTATTCCCACCTTGGACGGCTCGGTCAATGTCAAAATCGCGACGGGAACCAACACGGGCGACAATATCACTCTGTCGGGCATGGGCATGAAGCGACTGAGCGGCAGAAGAAGTGGCTCGGGTGATTTGAGGGTGGAATTCCGTGTCAACATGCCCAAGTATTTGAGCGCGAACCAACGAACCCTGATTGAGATGCTGGCGGACGAGATGGGCGACAAGACGGCAAAGCGGGTCATGAACGTCTCGTCTCCTAGGTAAGAGCTACGACTTTAATATCCAGCCGCCCATGCTAACACGGGTTCAGTGTCAAATCCGATGCTGCTAAGCCCGATGACATGGATCCCGAATCACACAAGAACGAAGGATTTCTCAAGTCTATCTGGCACACGCTGACAAGCCATCCCGCGCATCAAAAGAACGCCGAGAGCGAATCCAGCCCAAGCAAAGATGACCCGTCGAAAGAGAAGGCCAAGGACGACACCAAGGACGACACCAAAAAGTCCTCTGGCTCGGGCCCAGCTTAACGCAGCCGTAAAGATTGTACCATAGTGTAAGGCATAGGGGTAAACGGTACGTATAGATAGGAGATGTGCATTTGTAGGTGTTAAAGAGGTTGATGGGCTGCGAGCGGCGTTTGTTGGCGGTGTCGAAAGACTACCCAATTTGTTTTTGATTAGACTGGCCTCTCCCACTTAGAATACTGTATATTAACCATGAGAAGCACGTATGAAGGGAGGTGCTGGTACGGGGACAATCTCCTCACAGCTTTCAATATCTTGGATGACTATCCAGCCGATGTGCTAATAAACGGCATTCATTCATTCACTCTCTGTGAGGACAAGCCAACTACAGATCCCTTTTTAAACCTCGAAATTGAGCCTCAAGCCTGGTGAATATGTTGGGGAGATATTCCGCAACCTGAAAGGAATTGAGTTGACTTGTCTGCAACGGTCAGAGTCCAGACTGGCGATGATTATCGCAAATAACTCACAGCTAACGCAAGGCTCTCCTAAGAAAGGCAAATACGTGAATGGCTCTCTAGGTGATGCGGACGGAACGATCGTGTGTCCTTCAGCCAATGGGCTTGAGCTTCTTCTTCTTCTTCTTTTCCGGTCCTCCCCCTGAAGACTTGTCCTTTTGAAACGTCCTCCAGCTGCTTATACGCTCTTCCCTCGTAGCCTCCCAGTCCTGCTCATGCTGCCTCTTGCGCTTGCGCTCCTCCAGCTCCTCGTCCGCACGGCGCTGCTCACGGCCTTCCTGCTGCATCTGCGCCTTCATCTGCCGGCGGCGGCGGTGCTCGTTGTCGACGAGTACCTCTCTTGTCTTCTCGCGCCACTGCTTGGCAAAAGCCTCCGTCTTGAGTTCTTCGCTGTCGACAGTCCATTTGTTGTCGCGAATCAGCAGCATGCGCGCGTCGGCGATGGCCTCGTCGAGCCGTTCGCGGTGCTTTTCGTCGAGGAGCTCGGTTTGCGCCTTCTTCAGGCGGTCGAAAGCGTCGGGCGCGCGGGGGTTCTTTGTTTTGTCGGGGTGTATGAGGAGAGACTTTTTGCGATATGTAATTTTGATGTCCGAGTCTGGCACTCCAGGCTGAAGATCCAAGACCGCATAACTATGGAATGGTCAGACGATGAACACCACGGACACGTCGTACGACTTACGCATCGAGGCGAAACGCGTTTAGAATCCGATCAATCTCGGCATCCTTGAGGTAGGGTTAGCCGTCTATGATCAAAGGCATGCGACGGGTAGGATGCGAACTTTGTTGAATTCCTTTTGCTCCAGTTCAAGCGCATCTAGTGCTTCTTGATCTTCCTTCCCGTCCTGATTGGCCATGATTTCCAATCAATCTGTCTAGTACAAGTGATTGAGCCAGTCGTGGTTTGTTTTTGTTCGGTGCCGAAGGCGTTAGCGGTCGAAAATTGTCAATGCCGAAGTGTAGAAGATATCTAGACTCCGGAATGCTTCACGCTTGACGATTACGATGGTTGGGTCACGTCCCTGATCGACCGCCTTAGACTAGACTACAGCGTGAGCGGGTCGCTATGTAGGTACAGTACTGCGAACCCACTTGCCCCGCGACGATAAGATAAAGAAATGTCAGGGAAGAAGAAAAAAAGTTTGGGGATGGAGCCGAGACGGTCAAGCCCCAAAAAGACCGACGGGCCAGAATTGACGTCTATACAATAGATACGACACGACGGTCACGATGCCGCGACGCGCTGCCTCGCCTGCTCCTTCAGAGACCGAGATCGATATCTTCGGCTCCTTGTACCCCGGAGAAGAAGATGGCGATTCCTATCCTCAAGGGGAACTCGACGTGGACGGAATCCTCAACGCCCCAGATGCCGACAATGGAGACGACGAGGCATTCATCGCCCTGCAACAGGCGGCCTCGTACCGCAAGGCCTCCAACTTGAAGGGCAGGACTGTGAAAAAGGGCGGCGGCTTTCAAGCCATGGGTGCGACCGCTCCTCATTACTGCTGCGTTACCGTAACTAACCACAATTCCAGGCCTCAATGCCAACTTACTCAAGGCAATCACGCGCAAGGGATTCTCGGTACCGACGCCGATCCAGAGGAAGACCATCCCGTTGGTACTCGACAGGAAGGATGTTGTGGGCATGGCCAGGACTGGATCAGGCAAGACGGCGGCATTCGTCATCCCCATGATTGAACGACTTCGAGCCCACAGCGCGCGATTCGGCGCACGCGCCCTCATCATGTCCCCCTCTCGAGAACTCGCCATTCAAACACTCAAGGTAGTCAAGGAATTTGGGCGCGGCACGGATCTCAAGTGCGTGCTTCTCGTTGGAGGTGACAGTCTTGAGGAGCAGTTCGGCTCCATGTCGGCCAACCCCGACATCGTCATTGCCACTCCTGGACGATTTTTGCATCTCAAGGTGGAAATGAACCTTGACTTATCGTCCATCCAATACGTCGTGTTTGACGAGGCCGATCGACTGTTCGAAATGGGATTTGCCGCACAGCTGACCGAAATCCTGCATGCGCTGCCGCCGTCACGCCAGACCTTGCTCTTTTCCGCCACTCTCCCGGCATCATTGGTGGAATTTGCACGGGCTGGTCTGCAGGATCCAAGTCTTGTACGTCTCGATGCCGAGACGAAGGTCTCTCCGGATCTTGAGAGTGCCTTCTTCTCCATCAAAGGTGCTGAAAAAGAAGGCTGCCTTCTCCACATCCTACACGAAGTCATACAAGTGCCAGTTGGCATCCCAGAAGGAGCTCAAGCAGAAGCCGAAAATTTCTCAAAGAAGAGGAAGCGAGGGCCAGAATCCTCTGGTGGCAAGCCTACAGAACATTCGACCATAGTTTTCACAGCAACAAAACATCACGTTGAGTACCTCGCAAACCTGTTGCAGGTGGCCGGGTTCGCAGTTTCTCACGTCTATGGTTCATTGGACCAGACGGCGCGCCGCATGCAGGTTGAAGATTTCCGAAGAGGCAAAACAAACATTCTCGTCGTCACAGACGTTGCTGCTCGAGGTATCGATATCCCTATCCTAGCAAATGTGATCAACTACGATTTCCCTTCTCAACCAAAGATCTTTGTGCATCGCGTTGGTCGAACAGCGCGTGCAGGCAAAAGAGGATGGAGTTACAGTCTTGTGAGAGACACGGATGCACCGTACCTGGTGGATCTCCAGCTCTTCTTAGGAAGACGCTTTGTCATTGGCCAAGAGAAGAGTGATCCCAACTATGCGGTCGACGTCGTTGTCGGTGCACTCAAACGAGACGCTCTCGAGGCACAAGTCGAGTGGTACAATAAAATCATGAAGGAGGATGTTGACCTGAGCGCTCTACGGAAGGTGGCAGGGAAGGCAGAGAAGCTTTATCTAAAGTCACGTAATTCGGCATCAGCACAGAGCGCAAAGCGAGCACGGGAGCTCGTGGCCTCTACTAGCTGGTCACAGTTACATCCCCTGTTCGGCGAGGATGTGGATGGCCAAGAGCAAGCCCGTGCGGACATGCTGGCCAGGATTAGCGGTTTCAAGCCGCAGGAGACGATATTCGAAATCGGTCTTCGCGACAAAGGTATCAATCAGGCTGCCGAAGTCATGAAATCGCTCCGCAAGCGGATAAAACCGAGAAACAGGGAGAGCATTGCCGCTAAGACAGACGGCGACAACGATGATGAGAACTACACCATTGCCGCCAACGGGCACTCCATGGATATCGATTCGGATGACGAAGCAGCTGAAGATATCGTCGAGGACCTTGAAGTGGAAGGGGACGATGATGACGATGTGGAAGTCACAGTCTCAAACAACAATTCTTCTAAAAAGGGAAGGACAGACTGGCGAGACGAAGAGGTATTCATGTCCTACACACCGCGTACCATCAACGCGGCAGAAGAACGCGGGTACGGCGTGCACTCGGGTGGCGCCGGCTCGAGCTTCGTTGAGGCTGCGCGGGACGTGGCCATGGACTTCACCAACGACGAGACGGCCAAGTCCTTCGGCGTGCCGGCGCGGTCCAAGATGCGCTGGGACACCAAGTCCAAGAAGTACGTGGCCCGCGAAAACGACGAGGACGGCTCCAAGGGCGCGCGCATGATCGTCGGCGAGTCGGGCGTCAAGATCGCCGCCTCCTTCCAGAGCGGCCGCTTCGCCAAGTGGAAGAACGCCCAGCGCATGGGCAAGCTCCCGCGCGTCGGGGAGGCGGAGCGGCCGCGCGCCCAGCAGCCGCCGTCGGGCATCCGCTTCCGCCACAAGCAGGAGAAGGCCCCTAAGGAGGCCGACAAGTTCCGCGACGACTTCCAGGTCCGCAAGAAGAGGGTCGCCGAGGCGCGCGAGAAGCGCCAGGGCCGCTTCCGTGATGGCATGGGCAGCAAGAAGGAGCTCAAGGGCGCCACCGACATCCGCAAGGCGAGGGAGGAGATGGAGCGCAAGCGGGCCAAGAACGCTCGCCCCTCCAAGAAGAAGTAGTGGCGAGCTGGCACTTTCGAGTAGAAGAATATATCATCCATCTAGGCTTGGTCGATGTGTCATGCAGCCTGTCTAGTGAACACGTCTCATTTTGATCCTTGATCACCATCAGATACGTCCACGTGGGCAACCCCCCACGCCACGAGGCTGAGGCGTGAACAAGGGTTATCCCAACGGAACGGGCCGCCAAGATCTGCCTCATCCCATCGAGATAGATGGTATGTACAATGTGCGTCATGTTTTTGCCGCTCCAACATGTTGAAGCCACATGATCACTGCTCAGAAATGTGACCTCTGCACTCAGAGTTGACGCTCAATGTCGTTGGCCAAGTCGATTAAATTTCTCTATATTCGTCTATGTAAGTTCAGAAGACTTGCTCAAAATAGCGGCCTCAATGCTCCCACTCTGACGCCGGCCAAACAAACAGTCTCAAACAACCAACTTGCTTGGCCTCATCAAAACGCCGGTTTGCTCATGCTTCGTAACCCGTGCTAGGGAAGATGCGAAGACGCGGCAGACGAATGAAAGTGAGTGCATAAAATAGCCGTACGTCGAAGTCAGGAAACGGAAACGAAAAAAAAAACAAAAAAAAAACAAAAAACATGCATGCTTTCACGAGGCCCATTCGCCTGTGGGGGTATCAAGACGTGATCGTTACAGAACACGAGGTGGTAGTACATTGATGCCGGTTGAAGGCTGCTAACAACAAGGGGGTATAAAAAGAAAGGAGATGGCAAACAAAATGCCAAGGCCCCGGAATCATGAAGAAGAGACAGTATAAAAGGGTTGGTTATGAAAGAACGCCACACATTCTCCACGTATCGAGCAACTCAAGAAGGTAGCTCTTAATTTTGGATGCTTGCCTCTGCAGGCATCTCCAAATTATTGATCCAGTCTCTGACGGCTGCCCGTAGCAAATTCGGGCGGCCACTGTACTCAGGTTTGGTGTTAGCGCCGAGATGGGCCCGATCCTCGATAACCTCTCGTATTAACTCCTCCAGGGCAGTTAGGATGACTGTCTTGCACTGAAGCCGAGGGGCATCGTGAAGTCCCTGTGCCTGCTGCGAAGAGTCAGATGGCGTATCGTGTGACTTGTTCGTACTGTCGATACTGGGTCTAGTTTCGCTGGTCGCCTGAGACGACATGGGTCCCGTGTCCCTACCGGAGTCCGGATTGGTGGCAACAACTTTCTCGACCGCCTCCGCAAGACCACCATCGGGGCCTAAGATAATATCCTCTATCCACTCTTCATTCAATTGTGTCTCGTAAGGAGCGATTGAGGGCGTGTGCAGGGCATTCCCATAAAAGCTGGGCCCCGCGGTGGAAGTTCCATTACTAGATTTGTCCATTGATCGTTGTCTCACCAAGCGACGATATAGAAGGCGTGTGACTGTCTGGGTCGTAGTATCTGCAATCATTACCGAACCGACATCGACCCACCGCTCCGGCAGGTCGACATTGTTGTTGCTGGGAGGAAAGGGCGTTGGCTCGGACTGCAGAGACTTTTTGATGTCGTTGAGAAGGTTCTCCCGCGGGGAAACCGCTTGAATTGCGAAATCTGGATGATAAAAGGAAAGCCATCCAGCAGCGTTGAGCGGCTGATCTCCGTCCATAGAAGTTCTTGCTATATGCTCAAACGATTCTAATCCGCCTGGGAAGCCCGGAGTAGAGAGATAGCCACTGCTTGACGGGGAGCTGATTGCAGATTCGAGCGATGTGATGTAGTCGGGGAACGTGATGTCCACGTCTATAATGCCGTCATCAGCATTGATGGATGTTTTGACAGGAGATTCGAAAGCTCCCGTAGGATCAGGAGTCCGGTCTGGCGCAGCGAAGAGCTCGCGCGCGCCTCCCGAGCCTTCCCTAGGCGTACGGACATCACGCGCATCAGTGACCCGGGAACCATAACGCAGATCTGAGCCATCTTCTTCCTCGGCAACAGTAACCTCGCGCACCATTTCCGAGAGTTTATCTCCGCGACTGAAGCTGGACCTGACTGGCGACCTCAGATCGCCAACTTGACTGTATTCACTGTGATCCGTGGAGCCGCGACGACGTGGGTTCCATAAGCCGCTGACAATGTTTCCCCATTTCAAGCCGTTGCTCCTAGACACAGAGCCTGTTGTGCTCAAGTGACCGCTGCTCTCGCCTCGCTGCAGTGACCGCTTCAGATCATCAGCTGCAACGCTTCCACTGCTGCCCGGTCTTGGTCTCCGGCGGCTTTCGACCTTTTGCAGGGTTGAGAAATGGGGCGCGGTGGTCTCAGGTACAATAGTGGTCGTCGTTGCAGCGCTGCTCTTTCTGCTGACTAGATCATTGCTAGCACCAGCTAAGGAGAAATTGGCTGTGCGAACCGAGGCCGCATCAGAAACCCGTCTTTCATGACTTCGTTCTATACTCAGGTGGGCAAGCTGCATTGGTACGGCTGACGTCCTGGTGCTCTGGCTGGCTGTCCTGGAATGAGAAGCCCTGCGGAAACCGGTTCGACGATTAATCTTGCGGCGCAGAGATTCTTCTCGAAGGATGGGGATGATATAAGTCGGAGGAGAGTTGGAAAAGGCGCCTATGGACGCTGATGTGCTGGGACGGTGAGTCCTTGCGGCTGGCAGTTGCTGACTGGCTGGAAGGAAAGCCGATAAGAGAAAGATCAGCCGACGGGCCACCATCTTGTTGTCTGAGACGATAATGGTCCGCGACGGTAAGGCTAGATCGTCGTCATTACGGGTCACGTTTTGCTTTTGACTCTGGTCGCTCTCGACAAATCGCCTCCGATACAAAGGCGGGCAAAGCGCTTGAACCCAGTCAGTATGTGTGGCCAGGAAGCCGGTCAGCAGATTGTTGAAAAAGACTTTCTGCCCCAGGGAAGCCGCCCATCGGGATGCCCAAATGGCTTCGTCCCTCCAGATTCCCCAACGACCTTGTCCAGTGACGACTCTGGCAGCGCCCAGTCCTACGACGATGCGGTTTCTTGCTGCTTGAACCTCGGCTGCAATCATCTCGTCTCCAGCAAGATGATTGGGGAGAAGGACCACCAATTTGGTTGTGCTCTTCGGTGGTTTCGTTCGGGGGAGCTCGGTGCTTCGTCTTTCCGTCCAGGAGGGTGTTCGAGCGACGAAATTTGTCACCGAGGTTGGTGAATAGGGTCCGGGCGAGGCCAGATCCGCCTGTTTCAGCAAGGCGTGAATGGTTGTTGCGACAGTGGATTGCAGATGAGTAAGGGTTCGCATAATGATGTCCCAGTGTTGCGTTAAAGAATCGATCCTGTCCTCCACATCAACAGAGTATAGCGACTCTGTGGTATCACCATGGACACTTGAGCCCATCATATTCCAGCCCGATAGTTTGGTGGAGCTGAAGGAGGAGGGGAAGAAGTCCTGGTCATTAAAGGAACTCGATTCACGGAAACCGGCCTTGGGGTGCATGGTTGAGGAGCCACGGGATGGCGGATTTGGCAGTTGAATGACAAGCACAACGGCATACATCGGCGTACGTCTCTGTTTCGGTTGGGGCTTCTTCTTCTTCGGGACCCCTTCATCGCCCGTGCTTGGGAACGGGAAGCCACCGCTTTCATCGGAGAACCTGCTGTGCGGCGTGATGCTAGGGTCTGGTTCGTCGTTGGCCAGGTTGACAGGGAAGAGCCGGGTGATGAGAACTTTCTTCTTGTCAGTGTGGCGCGACGGAGCGCCAGACATATTTATGGAGGGTCCGTGGGTTGGGGAAATGGCCTGTGACGAGTACGACTGCGAGAGTTTGCTTGAGCGGGTACTCGCACGGCCAATGGAGCTTCTGCCGTCGCCAAACGGATGGTCGGTGGCGGTTCGTGTTTCAACTGGCACTACGTGAACTTTGGTCGATGTGCCCTTGTAAGCCATGAGCTCTGAGTTGCCGAATATGCAGCTTGAAAATGTGCCCAGCTCATCCTTGTACTCGCGGGCTGCCCGCTGTGCCTCGGTCTCGGCGTAGCTTTGAGAGCGGCCATGGATAGAACCTCTGCGATCAAAGGCACCCTGGCGAGTTTGCGGGTTCTCGGGTTGGATGACAACTGGTCTGGTAGAGCCCAGCCCAGCATTACTGCCCTTGCGAGGTGGGACCGGCGTCTTTCGCAAATCATGGTCAGGGGTGGGACGTTCTGGAGCTGGACAAGGAGGCGGAGGGTGGCTATCAAACAGTAGCGAGGTGTTGGTAGGGCCAAGAGTGTCTTGCATGATGAGAATGCGAACGTCGCGAACGTCCAGATCAACGTCTTCGTTGAAGTCGAAAGGACTGGCGCCCAAGACTGTCGCGCCGCTTGGTGTGGTGGATAATGGGAAGACCTGATCATTGCGCTGCTGGTAAAGAGCCTGAGCATCAGGAAATAGAAGGTTGCGCGTGTGACTGTCCTCCTGCACAGACTCCAACGACGCCATGGCCTTTGCAGAACCAGCCTGGGCCGTCGCGGGCACGGCTGCAGAACCACCAGACCCAAGATGGAGAAGTCGACCGAGCATAGCGCTGGTGCTCCGGGAATGCGTTTGGGCGATTCAAATCAAAGCAGGTCAGTCAAGTGAGCCATGGAGCCATCATTCGCAATTGTGTCGTCAGGTACGAGGTTGGCGGCATAATCATGGCGAGAAGGGGCGCATTGGTCAGGAAGCATGTGAAGATGACAGGCGGAACGAAGGTGCGCGGGACTGCTAGGACGCTGGGTATTTGGTGGCTCAGGCTAAGGCGAGGCCAAGGAATTGCTGAGAAAGAAATGCGAGTCGTCGTGTACTCTTTGTAAACGTGTGAACCGGCAGCAGACGGCGAAAAAGCCGGTGTCAACGGCTATATAGCAATCTTTCGCAGGGCCTTACACCCAAGATGTGGACAGGCAATCGGGTGAAGCGTCGCAAGGCAGTCTGCAACGAAACTTTGACACGTGCCCGTGGGGGTTACGATGGTGTAAGTGAGTCCTTTGGAAAAAGCACCGGCGCCGAATGGTCGCACGAACAAGCAAGACTTGAGGCCCCGTGGAGGGGATGTGCAGCGTCACCGCGGGAAAGCAGCTCGAGTCGGCTGGGGAGGGGCGAAGAGTAAGTAAGAGGCCCAGGTCAAGGACGACACTATTGAGTTGAATGGAAAACTGGTTGAAGAGGAAAACAAACCAAGGGGAGCTTCGGCTAAGGGAGGGGGCGTGCAGGATGATGCTTGTATGTATAAGAAGAAGAGGAAGAAGGGTCTGTGGCATATCGTGTCCGTGTCACAGTGTTGGGTGGAAGTGGGAGGCCTAGGCGGGAGGGAGCGAGGGACGGATTGGGAGCGGCAGGAGTGACGGACGAGGTGCTTGCTGCAAGTTTGGAGTTGCGACGTGCGTGAGGCAAGTGGGTATGTACGTACCTCTACATGAACAGGCACAGCCGATACGTGTGTGGACGGGTACCCGATGGATCCAGAAGGTCGGGTCCTGGGTCTTGTGTAATGTGTCTAAGGTACCTTTAGAGGGGGGCATGTCGGGGCTCCCCAGCGTAGGTGGTAGTGCTAGCGACAGATCCAGTTAGCATGCGCCTGTAGCCCAGCGACTGCTTGCAGATGGTGGGGTTGCAGTAGCAGCCAAGTTGGATTCTGAAAAGTCATTGATTGCGTGTTAGTAGACTACTACTCCGTCCAAACAAGTGGTGAAGTGATGGACGACCTGGAGAAAATACGGTAATGTGAGCTTTGCAGGAGGAGAAACGCAGTGAAGGCAAATTCGAGGCTGCCTCGGGAAACAAGTCAAGACTATAGATCCGCGAGTATTACCGGGCAATCCAGGGGGATACAGCCCTGACCGGCTTTGTGAGCCGCAGGGCGCGAGTAAGGCGCCGTAAGGGACAGGCATGCAAATGGATGGACATCGTCAGACTGACTCTACCAAAAGGGATGCTACATAGTCGGAAAGGATTGAGCGGGATGCCGACGACCGGCCGGAAATGCCAGGACGCCTGCCTGTCACAGTAGTGTAGCGATGGCAACCACGTTGGTGAACCTGATCCGGTGTCTTGGATGATGCTTGCCTCGCACCCTGGCTCCGGCTGGCTTCACTTTCCGATCTACCTAGTGGTCTATGCTCTAATCCTTTCGCACGGCGGATTCGAGCCCTGAAGCCACGTTGGATATGTCAAAGGGGTCCGGCCGCTCACGATGGCGGCCGCCTCCGTCATCACAGGCGTCGGTCTAGGTACCCTAGGGAAGCGCCAGCCAAGGCATTCGGCATTTTCAACAATGCGCCTTGGCCAATTTCTGAACGAGGTGGTAAGTGCGGTGGTATTTACGAGATAGACGAGTTCCAAATAAAGCACCTATGGTAAACCGCAGGGACCAAAAGACTCGGCACAGATTCACCTCCGCCGCGAGTGCGAAGCCGTTGGAGGGGGTGAGTCTGGAACGTGTTGCACGCTAGCGCGTTGTGATGCTTCCAGTCGCATTCCACCGCTGTCACCCTTGGTCTAGGCGATCCACGGGCAATCCACAGGGCACCTGCCTCAGCCTAGCACGGATTCCCCTACTGGGGCCTTCAACAACTCCACCTCGTCAGACGCACCCACTGGCACCAGCGCTCATTACGAAGCAAAAGGCTCGATGGTCCAGATGCCCACGCCAGCGCCAGCGCCGGTGCGGGTTTACAGCGGCCCCGATCCGCGCTCACGTCACGCAAAAGGCCGTCCGTTCTAGATATACGAATCCCTAGCATCGAGACCAGGCGAACCACTTACCGACTTTTCCTCGAGAAGATATCGGATCGCCTCGCCGCGTCATACGAACGATTCGAATAGCCATTCAACCACTCACAACGGTGCTCATCCACTCCGTGCTGGATTTTGGCGGGCGGGGGACCCCTCCATCCGACTTCACATATCCTAGCGAGCCAAAGTTGCGGTGAATGAATGGAGCGGTTGCTTGCATTGCAGCTCCATGTCCATCCGCACATCCCGTCCCTCTTTGATTCAAGGGATACAAGTGGGCTGTTTGGAGACCCCAGGCAAGTCCAGGGGTACTGGTCAGCGTCGAGCAGTGAGTGCGAGTGGCTACGGGTAGGGCACCAACAAGGGCCTTCCTCCAACTTCATCCATCTCGGTGCCCAATCGTCTCGCTCATCGAACCCCAGTCGACCTCGTGGTGACAGGCTTTCCCACCAATGTCCAACGACCACCATTCCGTCGGAGTCAACCCAGACCATGTCTGGCTGGAGCCTGACGTATATCATTCCTTGTGTCAATGCTGATCAAATCCGCCCTCTTCTTCGCATAGCCTAGAGTGTCTCTTGTCGATCTTCCTGCTGATAGTATCCCGGTACAGCGGTTATTCCCAGAACAGCGCTCGTATCTCGACGTATCGAGGCATTGCGCGAGTTTCCAGATGCGAGGCCACACTATGCGGGCGGGTCCTGGGACATCTTCACGCCATAGAGTAGAAACGCCAGGCTCCTTGACCACCACACTGTATAGGCTGCTTCGTACGGTGCTGTGACGTGGCTTGGACTACAGATGTATCCTGATACATAAGTAGCTGTTTCCCGTTCCTTTTTCGCTGCGGGCGCATTACCGTCGCAATCTCCGCCTCGTGCTTCGTGTTTCGTCATAGGTACCGTCGCCGACCATCATTCCGATCCTGCACGCGGCGCTTCACCGATGAGCTTTGCGGGAGGAAGCAAGCAGGCGATCATCGGCCTCCAACCTCACAACCCCCCTGGACGGATGCCAGGCAGACCGGCCCGTGGCACGCCGGTGCGGGAGACGGATCATCCGCCCCTCTGGTGTATGGAGGAATACACCAGAGGGCTCGAGTGAGCGAGGCAACCAAGGGTTTGCATCATACCAGGCATACTCAGTGTATCAATCAAACAAGTCACCGTGCTGCTTTGATTTGCCTCCCAGCGCAACGTCATAATCGCAAATCGAACGCAACCAGCGACTCGTAGGCGGCTCGTTCTGCCAGCCTGAGGTGTTGAGCATGCTTCCCCAAGATCGAAGCCTTCGAGGAGACAAGCTTTTTCCTCCTCAGGACTCTCTGTATGCATCCCACGCTGCAGCTTTGGTGTCTGTGCTTTTTGCTCCTTTGATCGCCCGCCCATGCATATCGGCGCGCCAGTCAGACGTGCAGATTTCTCCCGGAGCGGAATCGACACGCATTTGGCAGGCATGTTTCTATGACGATGCACTATGATGCGACATGGCCGGTGCTGAACGGAGTCGACGGCACGCATGCGTTCCCCCGGATTATGACGTCTGGCCTTGCAATCTAACCGCTGATCGTTGGGCTCTAGAGCGACGAGCCGCATCCGAGGGCCTACGAAAGGTCTGCCTGCAACCCAATGCCTGGCCTGGTAGGAAATTCACTATTTGAAATATCACATGCCACTAGACCACGGGAAGATGAGAGCGAAATGAGCAGCCAACCCCCGTTGAAGGGTTTAAGGACTGCGCGATGTGCCTCATTCAAGCAGACTAACATAAATACTGGCAGAGCAGCCCAAATGCGACGCGATTGCTCGCTGGACTGTAAGCGAAAACGGAGCCATGGATTGCCAACCCCTGTTGGTCCTTGGAGGTCGAGATTCATCATTCGGCTCTTCGTTTATGTGATATGCAGTCTGAGGTGCGTCGATGTCGCTTAGTTGTAGCCCTACAATTTCAGGCAAAACATCACCGCGCAACAACTGCCAAAGAAGGAAGCACAAGAAACTCCCTTTGCCTCGGGGGGTTCTACCTTGGTCCTGCTGGCGAATCTCGGGAAAGTTGATTGGTAACGATCTCCGGCCCGGGCACCTTCGGCTAAGGACAGTCTCGAGCATATGTCAGTTTACGAGCAGCGAGTTCGGATAGTGCTGGGTTCTTTTCGCTTGGTCCTCGATGAAACGGGTGCACGCGGTAGTCGCCTCCGCGGTTGAACCAAGATTCCATCCCGAAAGGTTGCAACAAGCTCGGCTTCGACGGCCAAGCTTCCTGATTTGGCTCTCGAAATTGCCTCTTGCATGTCGAGATCCCTGGTGTAACACGTCGTAATATGCCACACACATGGCTGCACACTCTAAATGAGAAGTTGACGGAGATGGCGGCGGTCCATACAGTCCACCCCCGATGCTGCAGTATCCAGAGACGCATGCAGCAGTTCGTGGTCAGTTCGTCTGATAATTTCGCCTAGACGCGCACAGACTGGCATCCACTGCGCGTTCGGCTTGAACCATTCCGTCGCTGTCCCGGCTTACTCGCCCTCCATCAGCAAAATGGACCCGTCCATGATTTCTTATTTGATGATTACGAGACCAGTACCCCAACATGGCTTCCTATTCTCGTGCTGATAAATGTTGTTATAAGCCAGCAAATGGTGGCTGAAGCCTGGTTCACCCGAAAGCTGCATCACACTAGGCAGGGGCTCTATTTTCGGCTGAATGGCAGAATGACTACCAAAACTATGAGTCGACTTCAACGTTCTTGGCCGGGTAGGTTTCAAAGGTGGTTGTTCGTCATGGGGTGGTGGTTTGTCCTGGGCGGCGTACTCGGAAAGAGATCCTTGATCATTCATCTAGGACCGTGGCGCATGTTGTACCCTGGCTATCCTTCTGCAGCCTTCTCGTCTGTCGTGGTGCATGTCGCCTGCCAAGGTTTCCCAAGAGCGATCGATGTCTGTAAAACAGTCGTGCAGAGGTGTGAGGATAGGAATCAACAGCTTTTGCGTAATTCTCGTGCAAAACATGCATTCTAGAGCGAGCAAGCATCTTCATGAGACCAAAAGACAACCTCAAATTTCACCGACATTGCTATGTTACCTTTTGGGATTCTGTGCTTTAAGTCGTTGCTTCGGTCGCAAGCACGCGATTACCGACCACATCGTACAAAATGAAAGTACCAAGCTGAGTCCCGCGTGCGTTCAGCATTATAAGATATCTTCCACTCGCAAATCAAGCTCATAACGATGAGATACTCGCCATGAAGCAGCTACGCCGAATTCATAAAGGCAATGGATGATAGAGTGAATGAATGAGTGGGAGGCAGCCAAGGTAGGTAACTTGACCGCCATACTGAAAATAGCAAGCGGTGTGCAGATAGCGCCCAAATGGGAAATTCTGCCGCACCACTACGCCAATCAGTTGAGCATCGCGACTACCATCATCAGACGCCAAGATCCAGCCAACGGGGCGTATTAACATGAATTTGCACTGCACTGCTGGCATATCGCTTCTGCGGTAAGTTTGATGCACTACATGCGTCCCCGTCTTGTTTGAAGCCCGCGATGCCGCGAAGACCAACGCAGTGGTCGCAGCTCCGGCACTCCAGCAGAGCCAGTGCTGATCACCTGTCTGCCGAGGCGCCCGCGTCGCCAGGGAGTGCGTCGACGCAGTCCACCGCCAAAGGCGAGCCTCGAAGGAAAATTGAGAGGTTCTGCGCCGTCGCCGTCAATGATGGCTACTCGCGGGACGAGGTCCTGCTGAACCTGGATCTCCTCGGTCCTGCTGTCAAACCTGGCATGCTGATGTCCATCGCCGTCTCTCGGACTGAATCGATCAAGTCCGCTTCAGTTTACGGGAGCATCAGTAAACATGCTCACGAGCATAATGGCATCTCGAAAGCTGCATTTGTCTCTCAGCAAGGCGGCTCCGATGCTTTGGGGCCCCAGTACATCTTTGTGGCAAAGGACATGTCCAAAGAGATGAAGTCTCGGCACCCAGAGGTTGAAGTCAATGTGGTAGGCCACATTGCGAAAACCTTTGGCATAAAAAGTGGTTGTCAAGTCCTGTTGACTCCGGTAAGTCGCCCGCCTGTCCGTGTAACACTCTGCTAAGTCGGCCTCGCAGGTTGACAAGGACCACCCGGCCATTGAAGCTACACATGTCGAAATGACCTTCAAGGATCAGTACTTGTCAAGATCTGATATGTGGAGGCTAACGGTCGGTGAGCTAGCGCAGAGGACTGTGTACAAAGGGCAATCGCTCTTGTTCATGGGCACCATCAAAGCGCAAGTCTCGGCGGTGTTTGTAGACGGACGCCGCGTACATTCTGCCTTCTTTGGCCGGGATACCAGGCCCATATTCCGCAGTGAATCTGCAAGATACGTCCTTTTTATTCAGATGTCTCGGGAGATGTGGGACTTTGACTCGGAAAGCTCTGGCGAAATCATGTTCAACAAGGTTGTCAACGGTTTTCTCCCGGCATTGTTCAAGAGGTGGGCTGTTCTGAAGGTGAAACATCTGGTCAGCATCGTCTTGTTCGCCCGCGTTGAGTACGACGTAGGCATCACCAACGACCTCGAGGGAGATACACTGGAGAACAGCGAATACTACACAGGCTTTCAACCTCATGGAAGCGGCCGGCCCTACAAGGACTTTTACCAGGTTGTGGTGAGCGAAATGAGCAGCGGATCGTGGACTCTCATCCTCCATACTCTCAAGAGAGAGTTCAATTATTTCCGACGGGACATCAGCCTTCATCATCAAACCATGAACGGTGGTTTAGACAAGCTGGACAGCAATTCGTCAAAGGATTTGCCGGCCAACCAAGCGAAGGCTGACTCGACCCTGTCGATGCATGGAAATGTCCTCGAGGCCATCAACCTCGCAGCTGCCCAATTCTCACGGGACTATATTGACCGAGACCTAACCCGGACGGGTATTTCCATTGCTGTAATCACCCCGGGACCTGGTATTTTTGAGGTTGATTATGAAATCTTGAGGAGGACAACGGAAAACTTGGTGGGCAACGGCATTGGCATTGATTTGATATGCATGCCCAGAATGCCGCTGCACTCCGTGCCACTATTCAAATATCGGAACCCCAAGTACTTGGAGAAAGGGGCCCAAGATGCTCAGCTAGGCGCCTTCAGGCCCTTTCATAGTCGCGAAAGTACGCCTGGACAGCGTACTCCGATTGTGGGCAGCTACCAGTCCATGTCCGAGTCTTTTTCTCCTTCCAAAGGATTCAACTCGAGTCGCCGTGCGGAGTCCCTGGCAACTGTCTCATTCGATGATGAGTGGTGCTACGCCTTACCACAATGGTTGCATGTTTCATTTTGGACGGGGGCGTCCGAAGAGGCGCTATCTTATGCGGGCATCGCGTTGTCGGTTTCCAACAAGGTTGAGCAAGACAAGGATGATGAATTCTCGCTGCGATGCCGCATGAATGCTCTGCAAATGAGAAGCGTTCTCGAGACAAATGAAATCGAGATAACGCCACTGCAAGCAGAGCAAAGCTATCCCTCTAGCTTGATTGAAGCTGCCGTCTCGTCCAGGCGACGGAAGGACAGGATTGACGAAGTCATTTACATCCCCAGCAAGCGAGCCCCTGAGCATTTGGTCGAACCCGTGCACGGGTTAAAGACGTTCGCCCCTGAGAAGTTTGCCCGATCTGGGTCCAAGAAACTGTGGGATCAGCTGGATGAGTTTGATGCTTACAGAGCGCGTCTGCCGAGCAAGAAGCGCAACGTCTCTACCAGGGCAGGGACGGAATTAGACGATGCGACTAGGAGACAGTTGACTGAAGACGCGAATCTCTTTGGAACGTCACTTCCCGAAAGAATGGCTAGGAATCACGGCCCACAGTCTAGGAAGCTATCGATGACTACTACAGATGCTCCAGATAAGCTACTCGTGGTATCGCCATCGAAAACAATTTCTGATTTGGACAACAACACATCGAAGAAGACGTCTCCTCCGAAACAGCCTAAACTCATGAGGCACATCAGCCTTGGCCAGCGCGGCTTTGGCATAGCTGCTCCGAAAGCAGCGGCAGCCGAAGTCCAAGCAGAAACAGTCAGTGCAATGGAAAGAAGGGGCCCCTCCAGTCCTCATCAACGAACCGAACAGCGGCCGCTGTCTCCCCAGTCAACCCTTGTCAGAACGGGTTCTTCGCTGTCAGTGCAGAAACTTAATCTGGGTGCAAGCTATGATCCGTTGGATGCCATCGCAACGACCCCGAGCATACCAATTGGGAAAAAGTCTGGCCAGGTACGATTCGAGTCAGGTGTATCACAGCTGCGTAACGCGTCGATGGCTGGATCTCTTTTCCACATCAGTCATGACCCACGGCATGAAGATGATGATGATGTCCGGCATTCAAAAGCCCTTCGGGCCGATGACGCGCAGAAGGTATATACGAATAAGTTGCGCGCTGGCTCGGTTCCGGAACTACCAGCTACCATTTCGCCAAAGACGGCGATCAATCCGTGGCTGACACTGTTGAATCCATCAAATCCAGATAGCAACCGCATAGACGATACACTTCTGTACAGCAGATGGCAGCATGTCTTCCCAGCGACTTCCGAAATGAAGGTTCAGAAGTGGAAGACGCTCTGTTGTCCGGCATCAGTACCCCTAACGACAGAATATTTCCCTAGCAGATCTCGATTTGACTCCGAGTACCAGCGCCATCCTTACAATATCGACTTGGACGTCGATGACGACATGATGGAGGACCCTAGGGCACGCAAGGGTGATCTCATGAAAGAACTCATCAGTCTACGCTTTTCCCAAGGCTTCCAGGTGGTTGTTGGCCCTGCTGTAGCCAAGGCGTTTGGTCAGAAATTGGTCAAGGTTGCTGATATATTCACTCGGGACCAGCCAATCGAGGATGGGACAAGCGTCTTCATGTCTATGGGAAACACCATTCATCAACTATCAAGTGTTACAGATTCTCAAGTGGAGGTCAATATTTATGCGCGAAAGCCAACCGAGCCGTCAGCCCTGACGCAGGACTTTGATCCCATCTATAAACCTGCGATCCGGACCCTGCTAGAAGACAACTATACCACGCAGTACATTGAGGCGTTTTCTCCACGGCAGGAACGCAATTGGAATACAATCGATTCGTATCTCGCTGGCCACCATGATGAGATGATGGACAGCTTGCAGTTTTGGCGGGCAAGATTCGTGCTCCTCCCGATAAGCTCAAGGCAACAAGCAAATCCAAAGAACTGGGGTAGTGATGAAGCTGAAGAAATGAGGATAGAAGGCATCAAGCGTCTGGCACAACTGTGGCAGAAGCATCGGTACACACCTCCGTCCGAATGGCGATTTCAGCAACGGCGTCCCGCAACCGCGAGCCCTCTGGATATTGTGTACAAAACCGAGGATCCATCGGTGGTGATTGCTGGGGAGCTAGAAACGTTGCCGCTGCTCGAGGGCCTTGAAAGTGTCAACCGAAAAAGCCAGCTCGTGTCCACCAAGCATCGCTTCCAGAAGACAAACATCAACCTAACGGCATTGGCGGAAGCCATGCAACAGCCCGTCCCAAGTGGCGGAGTGCCGTTGAGGAATCGACGCTGGCACCTTCGTCTGCATTACAACTGCTTCATCGGCTCCGACATGACGACTTGGCTTCTGGACAACTTTGAAGACGTCGAGGACCGAGAGGAAGCCGAGATTCTGGGCAATATACTCATGTTCCCGGATGAGTCGAAAGCCAAAGATTCGACGGAATCCAGAGGCGACAAGGAGAAAGAAAAGGGCCTGTTCGTCCACGTTGACAAGAGACATCGTTTCAAAGACGGCAACTACTTCTATCAAATAGCTAGCGAGTACGCCAAGCCGCAACCTGGGTGGTTTGGAAACAAACGACGCGACGCATCGGTGCCGCAGACGCCCATGTCGGAGCTAAACCGAGACTCTCCACGAGTTGGGTTTCCAAGGCCAACGTCAATATATGAAGAAGGCTCGCCCGTCTCTACATCAAGCACTCCAACTATTAGCACTGTGTTCAGCGGCAAGAAGAAGCCGCGAGTCGTCCTGAGCAAGGTCATCAAGTATGACGTAGAGCCCAGGAAGAGGTCGTACCGCGCAGAGCGGGTGGACCTTCACTACGATCGCTTATACAACCCTGACAACTGCTTCCATATACGGATAGACTGGATGAACACTACTGCCAAGCTAATCGAAGACGCCGTCGAAAGCTGGGCGCGAGAGGCTATGCAGTACGGCCTCCGCCTTGTCGAGGTCCCCATTAGAGAGGCAGCTTCCATTACCGAGTACAACCCATTTAGGAAACCGTATGTTATCAAGCTCGCCCTGCAGCCTCCAGAGTACAAGCCCGAAACGTACTTTGACTCGAGCCCCTTGGGGCCGCAGGCGAATCCAAACAGGCACTTTTATCAAATTGCCCTTCTCAAGAAGTTCAACTACGTTCTCGACTTTGAGGCCGCGTCCAACTTCCCGCCCAACATCGACGTCAGCTACTCCTGGGGCAAGCCCGACTTCAGGTACACGCAGTTCGTGCACCGTTCTGGCAACATGCTTGCTGAGATCACGGATGAGGGCGAGATCATCCTGCTCGGCAACCGGCTGTTCAGCAACCGGGCACTTAGCGCACGAGACGCTCATCACGCTCAAACGGCAGGCGATCAGGGCCTTGTCGATGCGCGCTCCGCGCGCATGGCCCAGATCAGCAACTACACTCCGTTTGGAATTGGAGACATTACACCCATGTCCTCTCCCATGCTCAGGCCTATTGGGCACGACTCTCCTGCTTTGCCACCTACGGATATGCCGGCGAAACAAGCACCAACGAATGCCTTGAACCCATTCAGTTTCTTTCCCATAAGAGACGAGCTGGAAGACTTTTGTCGCGATCGCGACGCCCTTGAGGCTTTCTACAAGGAGACCTTGGAGAAGAGTCAGGCCGCCCAGGCAACACCGACTATGACGGCAATGGGCCTTGGAACTCTGCCCGAGATGAATATCCCGTCGCTGGGCTTGCCACCTGGCGTCCTGGCTTCCGGCGAGAGCACCGGCAGTGTCCGCCTGGGCAGCCCCATGGCGTTTCTCAGACGAGGCAGTGTGCAGCATGACGGGCTGGGCATTGGCTCAAAGGGGAAGAACTAGAGCCGAGAGATTTTGTTCAACCATCTCTTCACCATTTGTTTTTGTATGAATCGTGCGGCAGTATGAGGTTCTAGGGAAGCCAGCCATCATTATTCAGGGAGGTATCGAATTACGGAATGTTCGGAATAGCGTGTCATTGAGAAGAACGGTACTATGTGGTGTATCATGACAACATTGAGTAGGTACAAGCAG
Organism: Stachybotrys chlorohalonatus IBT 40285; assembly: GCA_000732775.1. Classification (NCBI taxonomy): domain Eukaryota; kingdom Fungi; phylum Ascomycota; class Sordariomycetes; order Hypocreales; family Stachybotryaceae; genus Stachybotrys; species Stachybotrys chlorohalonatus. The sequence goes on from KL660823.1 coordinate 131,133, forward strand.
CTACGTAAGCATGGGAAGAATATATACCCGCCGCGTTGCAGCAGCAACATCAACAATAGGGAAGAAGAATAACAAATGTCCTCACACCTCCTTTCCTCTCAAGTCCCGAGTTCCTGAGGGTACCCTGCGGCCTTATTAGCATGTGCAAGGATGAGAGGAGTGACGCGGCCGAAGCATCAAGTTGGAGAAAAGCTTACAGAATGCACACACTGCTATGATGGCATAGAGACAGATCATTAGGAACCCCTCCAGCCAGTTACTCTTGCCGTCGCCGATGAGGTAGTTGGTCAAGAGGACGGCAACGAACATGACGGCCACCTGGAACATGTCGAAGCTCAGCGTCATGGCCTCGCGGCCCATGACCCAGCCGATGACGACGAGCAGGGGGATCAGGAATAGGGCGACCTGCATGCTGGAACCGACGGCCACGCCGATGGCCAGATCCATCTTGTCCTTGATGGCCACTGTGACGGCGGTGGCGTGTTCGGCCGCGTTGCCGACAATGGGCAGCAGGATCAAGCCAACGAACTCCTCGGACAGGTGGCCCGAGGCGGTGACGGCGTCGATGGAGTCGACCATGTACTCGGCGCACACGGCGATGACGGCGGTCGAGGCGGCCAGCGTCGCCATGGCCACGACGAAGTTCAGCTGCGGCTCCTCCTCCCCTTCCTCCCCGTGGTCGTTGTCGCTGTCGTCGTCGTCCGGGCGCAGCGGGTTCATCAGCATGTGCGACAGCGTCTCGACCTCCTTCTGCTCGAGCACGCCCTGCGCAGCCAGCGAGGCGGGCATGACGATGCCCTGCTTGACGGCCTCGGAGGACAGCGGGCGCGGGTGGGCGGACCAGGGCTTCGCGGGCACCTTCTTGCTGCGCTCGCTGAAGACGCTCTGGTGCGTCTTAAGCTGGAACAGCAGGTAGGCGGCGTAGACGACGAGCAGGATGACCGAAGTGCCGCGCGACAGGCTGGCGACGTCGGCCTGGGGCGTCTCGCTGGCGTAGTCGAAGACGGTCGGCACGATGACCGAGGCGGCGGCCAGCGCGAGCATTGACGCCGCCGTCTGGGCGACGGTGTGGTTGAAATGCTGCTCCGGCCTCCTCAGCCCGCCGAAGAAGAAGCAGAAGCCCATGACGAGCAGCAGGTTGGAGAGTATGGAGCCGATGAGCGACGTCTGCACGATGGCGATCTTGCCGTCGACGAGTGCGATGACGGCGATGATGAGCTCGACGGCGTTGCCAAAGGTCGCGTTGAGCAGCCCGCCCAGCGTCTCGCCTGTGCGCAGCGCAATCTCCTCGGTGGCGAAGCTGAGCATGGCGGCGAGCGGGATGATGGCGACGAAGTTGACGACGAAGACGACGATGCGGTCGATCGAGGGGATGTTGGCCAGCGCGATCCCGACGGGCGCCGCGAGCAGCAGCACGTTAATCCACGAGTTGAGAAAGGTGCGCTGGAGCTGGTTGGCCACGGTGAAGGGCGTCTTGGGGTACACGTGGCGGATGAGGCCGCTCTGCTTGCGGTCCTTGAGCTTCGTCTTGCCGGGTGGTTGTTGTTCTTGTTCTTGTTCTTGCCCTCGGCCGTGCTCATCCTGCTTCCTGTTCCTGAGCCCTGCGCCATGGTGTTCCTGTGATGCTCCATCTTGCCCATCAACGGCTGTCTCCCTGCTCCGTGATCGAACAGAGCCGTCCCGGTCCCGAGCCCCAGTCGAAGCCGAAGCCGAAGCCATGCCTCCGTCGTCATTGTCCGTGACGGAGCGCGACGAGGCACCGCCGTCCCTCCCGCCTCGCGAGCGTCGCTGCTGCCTCTCCAGATCCGGGCCCTCCTCACCGTCCCTGCGCGAACGGCCTCTGCTCCACGCGACGTGCCGGAACGGGTTCCATCGCTGCTCGTCGCTCGAGCGGCTTACGGAGTGAGCCAGGCGCTTGAGCTGCCACGAGTTGACAGACATTGTGGGCTGTCTGGATGCAAGTCGGGGTGCGACGGCTGCTGCTTTCTTGCGCAGCAATAGTGTGACGACTTGTTACCGTGGCGAGATGGAGTCCCTAGAAGAGTGAAGGCAAAGGGGGTTCAAGGGAGAAGACTTTATTGTTTACAATCAACAAGGTAGATGAAGTGAGACACGAGACAACAACGAAAACACCAGCACCACCACTCCCAAATTACCTTGATTCGAGCCACGAATACGCACCGCAGGGCCCGGGTACAGCAAGAGCCCTGTGCCATGACGTGGGTCTCAAATCACAGATGATGACGGCGTCGCCTCCCTCAGCCACGATGCTGGGTAAGATGATGGTTTTGATATGGCACCGTAGCCAGGAGATGCCGTCTTTGCCGGATGGCCCAACCCGCGGACCAATCGACGTCGTCCCCCGCCCAGAGGCAGATTTGCTGCAAATGCTTGACCAAAACAAGCAAAGCAACTAAGCTTTCTAGTGTGCCCTTGCATTAGCACGGACGGCACAGGGTTATAAAACTGATTCCGCTGGGGCAAGGCAGCGTGGTTGTGCTTGAGGTTGGGTGCCTGGCCCCCTTCCACTTCACTCACAGTTGCGGGTAGTTGTACGTCATATATATATGTTAATGGATAACTCTTCTCTTGTCTTGAACGCACAGCCGCAGCTAGCTAGGGGCGTCTCGCCCTCGTCGTGGCAAGCTCAGGTATCATGAAAGGCACTTGTGGTGCAGATAAACGCCATTTCTTTCCCGTCTTTGAGTCCCCTGTCCCACGTACGTGTCCCAAAAACATATGACCTCGATGTTCCCTAAAACTCCGACAATATCAACCATGACGTTCCGAAACCCCGCGATGCGCCCTGCCTGCCTGCGTCGTTGAGCACGTCCGGCTTCCAAGCTATTGCTGTTTGGGCCGTCCAACGCGTTTTGTCTCGAGGCTTGAACTAATAGGACCATTCGCCATCGACAAGTTCGTCTTCCGCCTCCGCATCTGTGCTCTGCTTCCGAGGCCGGCCTCTCTTGCGTGGCTGAGACCCAGATCGCGCTCGCTTCTTGCGACCACCAGGAGTCCCGGCGCCCTTCCTCTTGCGACCTCTTTCCGTCGTGTCTTCGTCGTCATCCTCGCTTGGCGTGGCTGGCTCATCCATGCCCATGGCTTCGTCATCGTCGACGACTTTGAATTCCTTGTCGACATTCATCAGTTCCACGAAAGCCTTGCACTTCTGCATCATTAGTTCCGGCGATTGCAGCCCCTTGAAGTGGGATTCGATCTCGTCCCACAACTTCCCACCTAGTACTCCCTGCACTTTCACTGGTGTCTTGTTCAAATCCTTCGCCAAAGCCTTGGCCTTGCTGTCATTGCGATTGGTTCCCATTCCGTATAAGCGCCGCAAGTGCGTTCGCGCCTCCCAGGCAGTCAGCAGAACGATGGAGGCACTCGTCAGCTGGCGTAATCGGTTATGATCCACCGAGGGCATTGTTGGCGGCGCCTGAGCATCAGCAGCCTGCCCTTCAGCCGGCGGTTGAGGTGCGGCCTGCTGATCAGCATCCATCCTCACGTGGAAGACCTCTGACTCAATGGCTTGCGCAACCGTGGCCCCGGTGGATGTCACAATCTTCTCGATTGTATGGACTGTAGTTTGGAGTTCTCCTACAGTCTGGTACTCGATGAAAGCCAGGTTCTCCACAATGAAGCGTGAAAAGTCGACGTGTTGCGGCAGCTCCTCGGTAGTGTCAAGCTTGCCGAGGTCGAAGTCGATCTGCAGACAAACCTTCTCGAGAAACCGCTGCCTGTTCTTCATCTTGCTAACCTTGAGAACTTCCATCATCAAATGTAGCTTTGGCTGGTACGCCTCCGTCGTAGCTCCGTGGGAGTCCTTGACGATGTCCCGCTGATAATTATATGCCGACTGGATGGCCTTGACATACTCCCTCTCGAGAACCGTCTCGTGCTTGTCGTGAAGGGTGCGATGCTCCATAAACGCCAGCTCCGCAATCTTTCGATTCGCCGAAGTCTCGAGCGTGATTAAGGTGACGCCAGTTTCTTTCGGATGGGTTAGACCTTGGCGGTTGATGCTGCCCAAGACTTCCATTGCTAAAAAGGCATGTTCATCTTGGCTTCCCAGGGCGATACGAGTAATGTCCTTCAGGAACCGTTGCGTTGTAGCACTTGCCACATCGTCAAAGTTGGTGCCGCCCATGACCGTGAGTTTTTTCCTATCGCCTGACGCTGGTGCCTCTGCTGCCATCTCCGAACGTCTCTCCTCAGTAAGCAGGAATTCCTTGAACGATTTCAGAATGAGGGTTTCGAGAGCGGGGATTTGGTCCTGGAAGACTTGTTGGAACGCGGTGTAGACCTTGACCAAGACGTAATTGCGAGGCCAAGCCTGGCAAACCAACCCGATGGCTTCGAGGCTTGCTTTCCGGGCCTCGAGAGTCTGAGCCGCAGACGAATACGGCGAAAGAGTATCGATGATAAGCCTGGGAACGGAATCTCCTTTCCACGAAGGGAATTTGGCTTTAAAAGTCTCGATCTGTTGATCCAAGTCGCAATGCTTGGCCACTGTACCCAGGATGATTGCGTACGCACAGAGGATATTGAGCATCTTGGTATTGAGGTTAGTCTTTGGAATCTTCTGGATGCCCATCAAGCTCGAGGCTACGAGATTGGCTAGCGGCGCGAAATCATTAAGGAGATCGCAGCAAACCCGGGCGCAAGCTATAAGATCATCCAGAGCTCCTCTTGATGAAATTTTCCCTATGCCTTTCAACAGCTGGAGGCGAATCTCGGTTAGGAAATCCTTGTGCGCCGAGGGCAGCTGTGGCAGCACCCGCTTATATATCACAGTGACAGCCCGAAAGGCGGCCAGCTCGTCTACGCCGCTGAAACTGGCGAGTTGAGGCTTGAGCAGCCGCACTTGCTCAAAATTGAACAGCTTCGGCTCGGCCTTGGCGAAGATAGTCAGAACCTGCAACGCGTCGCGACCAGACGGGACCGCAGGATCTTCCGAGTCAAGATTATCGATTAGCCCAAACATGTTGGCAACAATCTTGGAACAAACCGATACCGGCCCGTCCAGTGCCTTATCCTTGGGCTTGAGAATGGTCTGGAATACCTTGTCCAGAATTTCGGTCACTGTTCCTGATTTCACCGTCTGTATGACCAGTGCGACATGCTCCGTAAGAGACGTCTCGTAGACGGCCGTTGCATCGCTATGATAGAAGGGGGCGAACCAGACCTCCTCAATCATCTGTCGCGCAAGGTCTCGAACACCCTCATCTGGGTCTTGAACACGACGAAGAAGGCCATTCGCGATCGCGCTGCGGAGTACCTTGCTCCTGTTGCGAAGGTAGATGTCTCGAGCCAGCTTCATTGCTCGCTTCCGCACACCGACTCCTGCATCTTGAAATCGTTCAATGATTCTAGGCGTAAGAGATGACTCAAGGACTGGTCGCATCCCTATGCAACTACCCAGCAAGCCCAGCGCAGAATCTCGGACTTGGGTAGACGAGTCACTCGAGCAGTCCAGTATCAGCTGGATAACGGACGAATCCCCGTCTAGGATCGACGGGTCTGTCTCCAATACCTGGTTGATACTCTTCAAGCTTTTACTTCGCACGGTAGCCTGGTCGCTAGCCATGGAGCCAAGTAGAATATTCAGAATCTTACTGAAAGATTCGCAGAATGGGGACCGAAGCAGAATGATGGAGTACGACAGTTTTGCCTGGCTTGACGAAACAGCCTTGAACGTATACTCACTTGACAGCCAGTTGCGGTCCTCGATCATCATCCGCAATCGATAGGCAAGGCGGCCGAACTCATGGTCCCGTTCCGGCTCGTCGCTTTGGAAAAAGTCGTAACCACTATGGACTCGACTACCCCAGTCTGCCATTAGAAAGGAGATGGCACTAGCGAGGTGAGGGTCCTGGGAGCTTCGAGCTTGCAGATACTCGATGATCGTTCGGAAGGGTCCAGACCAGCCCACAATCTGCTCAGCCTGGCTTTTGTGCTCCAACACAATAGAGGCTAGATCCGCAAGGTAGGAGAGAAGATCATCAGCGTCATCACCTTCGTGAGAAGCCGCCGTCTTTTTGACATGAGAGCGAAGACGCGAAATGGCAGCGCTCATCGATCCCAGCAGTTCCAAAGCCATATTCTTGGCGGGTGCTGGCGTCTTACCCGCTTCGAAGAGCTGGACCATCATCAACATGAGTAGACGAAGAAGCAGCTCAGCTGCTGGCCAATCAGGAAACTCAAGGCACGTAGTGAAGTCGTCCACAAACAGATCCAGCAGGTTTCGATACGGAGTATCACCTGACTTGGTAGAGCGGATCGCACGCTTGACAATGAAATTGATAACGTATGACGCGTTGCGTGAAGCAGCATCGCTCAGTGGTGCAACAACGCCCTCCAGTTCCTGTATGGCGACAGAATGTTGCTGTTCGGCAAGGGTCTCGTTTGTGATCGATAACGTGGCCTGGGTTTTTGGTTGTCGCTTGCCATCAAGAACGTCCTCGTCCGCCTCGTCGTCAATGTTTCGGAGTAAAGCAGCACGACTTTGGTTGCTGCTTTGGTCAACTTTCCCCGAGCTTGCTTGAACCAGTCTCATGATGAGAGCCGAGACAGGCTGTATGCTCCCACCCTCAGATAACTTGAACTGCCTCGAGCTCTGTTTGCCCACCGGAAGCTTCTCGAGTGAGGTCAAAATATCGTCGAAAATACCCTGCCGTTGCTCCGGTTTGACCAGAAAGACTTGGCAAAGCATGTCCATAGCAACGGACCGAATCCCGTCAAACTTTTGAACACCAATGGCCGAGTCCTTTTCAAAGTATGCATTCTCCACAAAGATAAGTTTCGACGCTGTGTATTCCAAAGTGGTAATGGTCGTTTCTGAAAGCTCGATCTTCGTTACTAGTTCGGCGAGTAGAGAGAAAAGCTTTTGACAGCAGGAAAAAGTAGCTGCCACATCCTTCTTGTGCTTCAGGAGCAGCTTGAAGACGTCCCCAGCGGATCCGCTGTTGCGGAGCTCGACAACAGGAATAACGATGTCCTCAATGACATTTTTGAACAAGTCTACGCACTTCTGGATAACTGCCTCGGAATAAAGCTGTTTGTCATCTCGGCCTCCGGCAAGCAAACGCAAACATGTTCGCGCAGCCTTGAGAGACGTGTCGACCTCGGAAAGTCGTTGGACCCAGGACTCAAGCGCCGTTTCGTCCCAGCCTTCATCGAGGCGAATGTCGAAATCGTCTGACGGTTTCAAACTGCCCTCACTCAATTTCATGATTTGAACTAAATGTTCAAGCGGAACACTGTCGTAGCATCCTAGTCCAATCACTTTCTGTACCGCAGCGTGCATCTTCTGGTGTGTTGCCCCCGTCATCACCGGCTCTTGATCGCTGTTGACTGTCACGACATGTTCATAACCAGAACTTCCAGACAGGACGGCTCCTACGGATGAGAAAACAGATCGCAGGAGTTTGTCAAGCGCATCGAGAGCAGCAGCGCCTCGTTGACGTTGGTCTAAGCGCTCGCCGATCAAGTCCTGGCTGCCTAGAAAGCCGTGCCCATCAGTTTTGCGGGATGATAGATGGGACGGGACATCTGCCGCCACAGCAACCTCCAAGTACTCTGCATGGTTGATATTGGACGGGTTTAGCTCGATGCGGAATGACGACTCTTTGTGATCTGTTATGGACTGCTGTTGTTGTCGGTGCTGAACATCGGCATTCAGTCGTTGACCTTGTGGATTTGGTAGGTTTGAGTCGGTAGGCTGAGAGAGGCCGGGTTGCTGAGGCAGAACTGACAGCGCCGTATCGGGAGATATGGGATTTGAAACGGCAACATAGGCTGTCTTATCGAATACCGACTTCGAGGGAATGGCGACTTCTAGTCTTGCTTTTTGCGATCCTGAAAGTGTGCTTTCGGGGCCCGATATATTCGAAGGTGTAGAGGAGCTACGTTGGACTGAGTTATGAGGCCCTTTGCCATGGCTGTCGACTTGGCCATTGGCGATTGCTGGACTTGGCGCATTCGCCTTGGTGGCTCTGAAATAGCTCCCTAGCTTGTCATACACAGCTTTTGCCAAGGGCGAGAGGTCCTGCGAGAGCTTCTTGGGTGGTGGCTGCAGGGAGGAGCCCTTTGAAACGACCCCAAAGTTGCTAACGAGTGTCAGTACCAGGCATGCAGGAGGACCTATGGAGATGTGGCGTACTATTGCGTCCTTTTAGCGGGCATTATGTCTTGCAGCACATATTCGACCGTGTGCCGAACACTCTTTGGCAGATGCTCCTGGTGAGATGCCTCCTTGTTCAATCTGTCGAAGTCGTGAGAAGACGGGAAGAGGTTCGTGAGCGGTTGTACGGGCGAGCCGGATCCCAGGCGAGGGTCGGGTATGAGGTCTTTTCGCGTGTCAGAAATTGTCCTCGGGGTAGGTAGCAAGAGAAAGGGACGCGACGGGCTCTTACCAGGCACAAACGGAAGAACAGAGGTCTGGGGAGAGTAGGGCAGAGCCTCCTGCAGGGTGAAGGGTCTGGTGATGGAACCTCGAGGGTCGAGCTGGTCGTAGGGAGTTCCATCCCCGCTATTGATGGGGCCATTCATCGTGTTGTGCGGCGGCATATTGTTCTATAGAGTCGGTCTGCACAATGACCACGCCATCAAGGTGACATACGGGGAAGGAGTGACCGGGTGCCGCCGCATCGAGGGGCCTTGGGGAGGGAGAGTTTGCAGGTTCGGCGCGTCACCCCAAGAGGATGTATCTGATTGACGGAAACTCGAGAGGGTCACGCTGTACGGTCTGTGACAGTGACGCCCTATTCTCCAGGCGGTTCTGACCTTAATGTAAAGCCATGTTGAGGAGCTTGCTGGCCAGGCTAACGACTCAACCTCTCGAAATGCGACAGCCTCGTGCAAGCATCCCAAGGTTCAGCGCTCGAGAGTGGATCCCGTGGACATTGCGACCAATCGCTATTTAATCCGAAGGGCAGCGCGTCTTTAGACCCCAAGCCTTATTTGATTATCCGACCAGAGAAACGGACCCTGGCCGCTGTCAGGTACTTCGCTATCGATAAGATGTACCCCAGACTTTTGGCCGACTTTTTTTTCTCTCTTCATCCTTGCTTCGGCTTGTCTGGCGCATTCTGCAAATCGTTCATATTCAGTAATCCAATCGACGCGAGCATGGCTGCCATTGGGTCTTTGGTTTTCTGCTTGTCTTGCGGTAACCTCTTGCCTGTGAGCAAGGGCACCGAGAAGAACATACTGCTATGCGAGTGCTGCGGCGCCGAGAACAAAGGTCAGCAAAGTTCCTTGGTGCTGCTAAGGCCGGCACAATGGTTGACAACCAAGCAGACACTGGCGCATCGACGATCGTAACCAAGACGAAACCCTCCGACTTCCCCTCGTTCCTTCGACAGAAACTTCAGTCCAGCGTGCAGTCCGTGCAAAGACACGAGGTGCAGACCGAGGCTACGACGGCGGAGCGGTGCCCGAAATGCGGTCGCGAAGAGGTCAAATACACCGCGGTGCAGCTGCGCAGCGCCGATGAAGGGTCCACAATCATCTTCAACTGCGAATGCGGATACTCGTACGGAAACTTCACCCATGTTGGATTGGGGAAGAAATATTTGCTAACACGTCGCAGGTGGCACGAGAACAATTAAACGCCGAGGATGTTTTTTTACTTAGTAACGACAAGTCAAATCTAATGTTTACGCTGTAGCACCGACCTCGGGAATCAAAGCATACTCCTTTTGCTGGCCCTCCTCATAATCGGCCATGTCCAACGCCACGACGACGCTCTCACGCACAACCTTCTCTTTGTCGTGGAGGAACGCCTTGAGAGTGTCCACCACGCCCTCCTCCTCCCCGAGGCTGCCCAGCGCCTCTGCCGCCTCGTGGCGAACCATGCTGGCCTCCTCGAGGTTGCTCAATGCCGCGGTGAGGGCAGGTATTGAGGCGGGGTGGGAAAGCTGGCCGAAAACGAAGGCGATCTCGTGCCGGAACAGCTCGGATTTATCGGCGAATCCTTTGGCGAGCTCGAGGACGGCGGGGCGGGCGGTTGGGAGATCGGGAGGCGATGCTAGGTCGCGCAGAGCGAACATGGCGCGGTATCGTATGAACAGCGGCAGTGTCGTGTTCATCAGCTCCCTTCCCAAGTCCTCGATCGTCTTCTCGGCTTCGGGCAGTGGCGGCGCAGGGTCAATGGATGCAAAGTCGCTGAACCCATGATTAGTATATCTTCCGCCTCGGAATCGAGCTAGAATAGAATGCCTCACCTCTGCCGTAACTTCTCCTGCTTCCTTGCCTCTGAATTCTCCCACTCTATGCGGTCTATTGCGATTTCGCAGGTTTCCTTGACTGCCACCTCCTCTCCCTCCCGATCGCGGAAGTGCTTGAGCAGCTCCAGATTATCCGCGTAACCCAATGCGCCGAGCGCCTCCGCGGCCTCGTGTCTGCACATGGGGTCCTCCTGTAGGTTTGAAAGAACATCCCGCAGCGAATTTACTGCTGCATGGTTGCGCGTCTGTCCCAGGCAGTATGCCAGCTCGTGCTTGAGCAGGGCAGAAGGGGACGCAAAGGCGGCGGCGATCGCTTCAATGGCTGCCACGGCCGAGGTCGGGTCCGAGTGGAGTGCCAGGTGCTTCAGAGAAAACAGAGCTCGGAAGCGAACCGGAAGAGGTGTCGCCTCCGAGACGAGTGTCTGTCGAAGGCTTGCTATCGTCTCGCTCATGGTGCTCTTTTCTGCAATTCGTACAAGGAGGGATCAGTGGTTCTTCGCGGCAGCACGGTGCAGAAATCCACAAAGCCGAGAAGAAAAAAAGATAGGCGGGGTGATATCCCGACAAGAATTACCCCACCAAACACCTGATTCCCGGCTTCGATACTACTACCTGGGATATTCATCCTGAAAATCTCGTGTAACTATCGAAGTATCATGTCACCCCTCATCAATAATGAACAATAGGTGGTACTTGCAAGTCATATATCATGGAGGATTCTCGAGTACGTCGAGACCATGTCCGTTTATGCAATATGTCGAATTGCTTCCCTTTCCCGAACAAATGGATCCATTCATGTCTAGGGTAGGGTTAGACGAAAAGGAGTGTGATGTATTCTCTCGAGCAACTTCAAGAGCTATATGAGTAAACTGTAAAAGAGGACTCTGACTTTTCTATGCAAACGTACTGTCCATCTTTTACAGATGCCTGACCCATGCAGACTTTGAACAAGCCATATTTTGGTCACTTTGCGGGTTTTCTCCGATATGGATGCCATTCAGCTTCTGAATTATTAAGCTAACACACTGCTGATATGCCGTTGCCACCACAGCCTCCGGTCATGATGTGAACCTGCGACCTACACTCGTTGGCTTGCAACTTTCTCAAACCTCACAATCAAGATGGCTCCCTCGCTCGAGGAATCAGAGCCTGTGGAAGAGGTCATCAACAACCCTCTGAAACAAAAGCCACAACTCGTAGCGCCGGAACCGGAACACTGCCCAGGCCCCGAGTCCCAGCAGGCCGGCAAGGCGGACTCATGTATGTGATCACCTCAGAGAACCAAGCCTTCACATGCTAACATATTCAGGCGCCGGCTGCCCGAATCAAGCAATATGCGCATCGGCACCCAAAGGTCCCGACCCAGACATCCCGCTCATCTCGGCGCGCCTCGAGGGCGTCAAGCACCGCATCCTCGTGCTCAGCGGGAAGGGCGGCGTGGGCAAGAGCACATTCACCACGCTGCTCGCGCACGCCTTCGCGACCAACCCGGACAGCACCGTCGGCATCATGGACACGGACATCTGCGGGCCGAGCATCCCCAAGATGATGGGCGTCGAGGACGAGACGGTGCACGTGAGCGGATCGGGCTGGTCCCCCGTCTGGGTCATGGACAACCTGGGCGTCATGAGTATTCAGTTCATGCTGCCCAACCGCGACGACGCGGTCATCTGGCGCGGTCCCAAGAAGAATGGGCTTATCAAGCAGTTCTTAAAGGACGTTGAGTGGGGCGAGCTCGACTTCTTGCTCGTCGATACGCCGCCGGGCACGAGCGACGAGCACCTTAGCGTCAACTCATTTCTCAAGGAGAGCGGCATAGACGGCGCGGTCGTGGTTACTACGCCGCAGGAGGTGGCGCTGCTAGACGTGCGCAAGGAGATTGACTTTTGCCAAAAAGCGGGCATACGGGTGCTGGGACTGGCAGAGAACATGAGCGGGTTCGTGTGTCCCAAGTGCACGGGACGAAGCGACATCTTCAAGGCAAGCACGGGAGGAGGGAGGGCACTGGCAGAGGAGATGGGTATCCCATTTCTGGGCGCCGTCCCGCTGGATCCAAGGATCAGGATGGCATGCGATTATGGCGAAAGCTATTTCGATTCGTTTCCAGACAGCCCAGCCTGCCTAGCGTTCAAGGAGGTGGTGGCAAATCTTGCAAGCCAGATGGGCCTTGATGCGCAGACAGTTCTCCCGAAAGAATAGATCACCATGGAAGCGCCGTGCCCGGCCTGCTTGCCCAATGTCGTGACTAGTTGGCGCTATATGGCAGTGCTGCATCAGCTTCCTTCACCCCGGGCAGCCCATATTATTCGCTCTTCAACTTCTCCGGAATCTCCTCCAAATCCTCCACTGATTCGATGTCAATGATCTTGCCGACCTCGCTTGTATTACGCATCAATTCCTTCGCACCCGCGTACAACATTCTCGTCTCAGCGTTACACGTAATGGGAAGGTAATACAGCAACACGTAGGGGCACGACATTCGTCCGTCGGGCTGTGCTCATCATCGTCAGCTGCAAGACTTGGGCCAGGCGCAGTGTCCCCCGCTTCGGCTGGACGTACCATTGTGAGAGGATAGCTCAGCAGGACGAATCGGGGGGAATGGTCCGGTAGGTCGTCGCCAATCTCCTCGAGGGACTTGTACACAACCTGGTCTTCGTCTTGTCGGATTTCATGTGTGTTCTTGTCGATGAGGTCTGAGGGTACGCACCCGTCAATGGGAGTCTGGTCAACGGGTAATAGGGTGGTGGACGATGCACGAGACGTACATACATATGACAGCTTGAGGTTCCTTGGCCCTGGAAGTGGTCAGGCGGAATTTGCGGAGATGGGCTTTGGATTCGCCCGAGAATGTGTATAGCCTTGACTCGGAAGCCTTCGCTCGATCTTGTCAGCACCAGGCGTGGCTGGGTAATGATGTCGAAGGCATATACAGACCATCTTGGAGCGAGAGGTCGCAAGCTCTTTGGTAGCAATGCAATGGTTTGATCACCAGATAGTCTGAGTCGCGGGCACTCGTCACGTCCAATACCGCTCTATCGAGCTCGGGACACAAATATGTCGTGGTAAAACAGTTTGACGAAGGCAGGGATGTTGGAGTCGCTGAAAGTGGAAGCTATCACAAGGGTAGGTACTGATGGCTAAGTAGCTGCGAAGGAGGGGAATCATCGTCCCCACCCACCTGGCTATCGCAACTTGTCCCGCTACCTGACGAGTACCTCCAGTTTGGTGCGGCTACCTCTAATCCGGCAATGTCGTCATGCGGAACATCTAGGTCAAGTGATATCTCGAGTCTCTGCAATTAGAAACACATCCATCCTTGCCGTCAAAAAACCAGTATTTCATGTTTTCACGGTTATCGCAAATTGCGAGACACGTCTCAAGGCCGTTGCCTTTTCAAAGCTACCACAGACCAGCAATCGGCAGGATGGCCGCTTCGGCTGCAGATCGCGCAACGCGCACTATCCAGACGGCAGCCTGCCTCATCATTGGCGATGAAGTTTTGGGTGGAAAGGTACACAGTACTCCCTTGACGACGACTTGATTTCACAAGCTGATCTATTGCTGGTTCCTCCCCGCTACAGACTGTCGATGTATGTGACGCATGGATCCGAGTCCGCAAGCTCATCAAATTGACATATTCGTCCAGACCAACTCGGCATACATGGCCAAGTGGTGCTTCTCCCTCGGAGTTGTAGGTGCACTTGTGATAAGAATGATAAACCGTCAGTCAGCTCATACATCATGAAGCAATTGAAACGTATCGAAGTTATCGAGGATGACGAGAGTGAGATCATCGAAGCGGTGCGCAGGATGAGCGATCGCTACGACTTTGTTGTGACAAGGTCAGTACTCATTCCATTGACCTACGCTTTGTGACGCTGACAAGAGTCAGCGGTGGAATTGGTCCTACGTAAGTCTGGCGTTCTCGGCCAACGAAGGCGGTTTACAAATACGTCGTCAGGCACGACGACATTACATATCAATCCATCGCCAAGGCATTCGGCTTGCCCCTGAAATTATACGATGAGGCTTTCAGGAGGATGAAGAAGCTCTCGAAGCCGCACTCCTCAGAGCCTCAATTCAACTGGGATGTTGACTCCCCAACACTGCGGGCCAAGCTGCGCATGGTCGAGCTTCCGACTGACGAATCAATAGAGCTGGAGAAACAGTTCATCTTCCCTCTCGAGGATTTATGGGTTCCGGTGGCTGCTGTGAACGGCAACATCCACATTCTCCCGGGCGTACCTACCCTCTGTGAGTCGCGATAGCATGGCAAGGACGTGCATTTGTTCAGTAGCTGACCCTTCGGAATAGTCGTGAAGCTGCTGGACGGTCTGAAGCCACATGTATTGGCCAGACTGGCTGACCCGGAAGGCAAAGGGAGCTGTAGAGTCTTGATTTCCACACCCATGGCCGAAAGTGCCGTAGCGGCTTATCTCACCCAGCTGGCAGCCAAGGTCGAGCCTCAAGGTGTCAAGGTGGGAAGTTATCCACGCTGGGGCAGCAAGCGGAACACGGTAACATTGGTCGGAAGGTAAATAGTGACTATGTATAAGCCCTTCAGACACAGGCGAGCTAACTTGATGGTGTAGGGATCAAGCATATCTGGAGTCTTTAGTGCCCGAGGTAGAGCAGAACGTTCAGGGTCGCCGGGTACTCATAGAAGGCGAGGATGATGGGTCTGAGAAAGAGGAGGACAAGGAATGATAACACCTACCACCCTCATGCTCGGAGGTAATGAGGTGACATTCCGAGTAGCCACTCTGCATGTGCATTCACTGATTGCAAGAGATGTGCTGTCGGTTCAGCTTTTGTTAGAATCGGGGGCTCGAAGCATGCCCTCTGCCCGCATTGCTAGTTGTTAATAGATATGCTGCCTAGAATTTGTTGAAAAGAATATTGAATGGGAGATACCAACCGTCGTCGGCAATGTTGACTTCTGCCTCAGTTTCATACACGTAGCTTCAGGGCTTACCTGATG
Organism: Stachybotrys chlorohalonatus IBT 40285; assembly: GCA_000732775.1. Taxonomy (NCBI): domain Eukaryota; kingdom Fungi; phylum Ascomycota; class Sordariomycetes; order Hypocreales; family Stachybotryaceae; genus Stachybotrys; species Stachybotrys chlorohalonatus. Next base: position 146,343 of record KL660823.1, read on the forward strand.
CCATACCAAACAACGACGTTGACTTACAGTCAGACTGAAGATTTTCCACAAACTCTGCCCCTGAACCCACTGATGGCCGGACATACCGTACCATGGGTAACGCAACCCGTTGGGCTGAACAGGCTGATGCAGATCGGTGCCACCCGAGGACATGCTCGATGTGGAACTGCATGCTGCAGACACGGGTGGCCGCTTCCTAACGAGGAATGTTCAACACGTAGATCGGTAGTGGAGCATGGTGTGCTTGCGATTTCGAGCTGCACGGCGCTTCCAAGGATGGGTCGTAAATCGACCATGATGGTGGCCACGTACTTTGGTAGCCACGCGCCTCTCCAAACCGACAAGACAAGGGGGCAAGCCGCTATCCAGTGTCTTACAGCGGTGAAGATATCGCGTTCTGTGTAGGTGGATCCGGTTTTTTTTTCTTTTGATGTTCTGGCCGTCTTCTACAGACCGCTGCCCCATCAATAGCTCCTGCAGGTAGCCGGCTTGGACTATTTGCCGAAATGACGCAGCGCGGTAATGATACTAGATGCAGTAGGCAGAAGCAAACCGATGAAAAGAAGAAGCAAACCGCAGCACATGGTACCCAGGCATCGCAGGCCGTCCTATGAGCAGCTGTCTCGAGCACCACGTTATCTTGAGCTGAACTTGAGGACGTCGAGGAGTGGAGACATACAGCCGTTGTCGAGCTGTGTGTCACTGTCCTGACTGTCCAGATATTGCTTCTACCTGAAAAGTCGTGTGCAGCCAATCGATCATCAACGGGGAAGATAGTGGTTCCCATTAGCTTTCATTTAAATTTGAGTGCTTCGCGACAGGATGCTATCGGCCGCCCCCATCACGGTAGTGGGGGCACAAAGATTCATGAGGCCCGGCCACCACCGTCGATGTGGTAATCACCGCCGCCCACGCGCTCCCTTTCGGGCTGCTTTGCTCTCTTGCAAGCGTGCGCAGTGCGTCCCTGGAGTTGCAAAGGGCTGCGGCGTAGCTGAAGCAGACTGACAAGATGTTGGCTGACGAAGAAGTACGGCTAGCAGCAAGCCATCGAATGGTCAAGGGGCGGCAGGTACCAGGAGGGGATGACGGGCAGAGTTGATAAGGAAGGCGATAATTCATCAGGCGATCAGTAAGGATGCGGGGATGGATGCGGACGTAGATGAGGGACGATGGCGTTTTTGCTGCCAAAATGCGAAGATGTACAAAGCAGGATCGTAAGGAATATTTCCTCGTCTTACACAATTACAATTTAGGCAGCACCGGCCATTGGCGACTGCCATAAGCAGTTCTGGCCATGACAGTGTGGCCTGATCTCATACCTTTCCGGGATCCTCGGCCGCCCCTTCCTAGCAAGTTTCCGTTTCACTATGTTTCCAGCGAGCTCCAACATGCCAAACTCTCCAAGTTGAAGGCATCTACGACTACCTCAGGTACCTCGATGTGGGCGTGGGAATACTCGGCAGAATGTTGCCCACTTAGGTCATTGAAATGTCAAAAAGCAACAGCCGGGCATGGACCTCAAGAAGAGTCTGTGACGACTCCTGAAATATTTTATTTATATCCCTAGTTGCACCGCAGGTTAGTTCATAACTTAACCTCATGTCTTTTCTTAGACGGCCCCAAGCGTGGACGAAGGCCCGGAATAGCATTTGGGTAGGACAAACACCAGCCACAACCAGCGTAAGCGCGTCAAACCCCCTCCTTGGGTACGGACCGTATCGTGCTCACGCAACATGTAGCTTGACTCACCTGCCTCGAAGTGTCTTGGAATACCGGTCCTTCGATATGCATATCATTGTCCTACCGTGTACAAGATTATTTGTAGGTCCACGGACAGCCGCGCTTTGTTCCCGTCGCACAATCAACAATGCCTGCATCTAGCGGTCTCCCCCTTATCCCTATCAATCCATCAAGTCCCCTGTCGTTGCTTTCAGTCCCCCCTCCCCAGCGGCAGCGATCCACTATGGGGCTTCCCACGCCTTCTGCTGCATGAGCCAGCCTGCCACAGCCTGTCCGTTTGTTCTCGTGGATCTAAAGTGCGTACATAGCCGTGCAGTCGACTAACTTTCCACCCTTCAACTCCGGGGTTCGATGCCCTTTCTGCTGCTATTTATATCCTGTGCGACTAACGATTCGGTCTGGCAATGACGAAAGTCCATACCGGACGGCAACGCCTTCCACAGTGGAAGATGCAAGTAAGTAGGCCCTGATACGTCCCTGCTAGTACCCTGCCTCCTTTGAATTGCAGTGCTGGGAGCGCACAGGTAATAGAGAAGCGCCCAATCTCCGCAGACGAACCATCACCCCGAGAGACAGCAAGGTGCTAGTCCGGGTCGCAGATTGGCTCGCTCCATTTACCCACGGATGCTGGGATCAAGGGACTTGGACTCCATCGGCTCTGCTTCTCTGCTTTTCTCGAGCCAGCAGCATCCGGCGCAGAGCTTGGGCCCTTTGGTACCTGCCCCCCAAGTACCGGCTGGCCTGTGCAACCGAGGCAGCGCATTGGGCCTTGGGGACCTGCTCTACCCGCATGCTTGTACCCACGCGACCTGTCCCTGTCGGCAGCCAAGCACCAACCAAGGTGATCTGCCTGCGCCGGGGCCTGCAAACCCAAGGCCCGTCACCCTGATGCCTGGGCCTGACTGGCAGGACTTGAGGTGTCTTTAAGGGATTGCACTAAAGAGCAGGTATCCCTGCCTGCCGTTGACTGGATTGGCGCTAGTCCCAAGAAGAGAGGCATGCCCCCAGGCGCCACCCCCCCTCCCCTCCAATCGCCTAGCTCACCCACCCACCGCCCAATCCCATCCGCCCTTCCTCCTAGCACCGACGTACCCATCCACTGAGGGACTCCACAGTTTGTCTACCTGTTGTGCTGCGGTACCTAAGGTAAGGTAGGCTAATCCTCCACCTACCTGAACCCCCTTCCTGCCTGGTCGGCATCAATCTTTCCACTCTCCATCTAGGCCAAATTTCCATCGATCCCCTTGTCCAGTCCTTGATTTCACTTTCACACCTTCTGCCGTTGTCCTGCCCTTTGACATCAACTCATCTCTTTGTCGCCGTAACTCGCCCTCGTTGTCGCCGCTCTGTCCGTTCGCACTCCGTCCGTGTTTCCCCCCCCCATCAGCCGTTGCCGCCACCGTCGCCAGTCGACTCTCTCCCGCCTTGTCCAACGACGCCAGGCCGCTGCGCGAGTCTAACCCAAGTCCATCTTGAATCCTCAAGAGCTTTATTCGGACCTATCAATCATCGTCGGGTCGCACGTTCCCAATGGCTGCATCAACCAAGGTATGCTGCTAGTCATACGACCGATGATGCTGTTTGCGAACTCATGGCTGACTTTTGCGCCTTTCTACCAGTTTCTGCGCGAGTACAAGCTCGTGGTAGTCGGTGGCGGTGGTGTTGGTAAATCTTGCTTGACCATCCAATTGATTCAAAGCCACTTCGTCGATGAGTATGACCCTACAATCGAAGGTACGTTTTTGACTTCACCAAGCTCTTCGCCTTGTCCTTGTCTGCTGCTACCATGCCCGTCTGACATAATTCTTCTCCAGATTCGTACCGCAAGCAGTGTGTCATCGATGACGAGGTCGCGCTTCTCGATGTTCTCGATACCGCCGGGCAGGAGGAGTACAGCGCCATGCGCGAGCAGTACATGCGCACGGGAGAGGGGTTTCTGCTAGTCTACTCCATCACCTCTCGTCAGAGCTTCGAGGAGATCACCACATTCCAGCAGCAAATCCTGCGAGTCAAGGACAAGGACTATTTCCCCATGGTAGTTGTTGGTAACAAGTGCGATTTGGAAGGTGACCGCGAGGTCTCCCGCTCAGGTATGCTCTTTTCACCTGCCTTGATTCCACTTGGTCGCCCCTGTGTCTAATCGACGTGTGCTACAGAGGGCGAGGCTTTGGCTCGTTCTTTCGGCTGCAAATTCATCGAGACGTCAGCAAAGTCCAGAATCAACGTCGACAAGGCATTTTACGATATTGTCCGCGAGATCCGACGATACAACCGCGAGATGCAGGGCTACCCCCACCAGAGCGGCAACACGGGCTCGAACGGCCCTACCACGAAAATGGAGGTGGCTGATGGCGACCAGGAAGCAGGCTGCTGCTCGAAGTGCGTCATCATGTGAGGTGGCTCGGTCAACAAGCAAGGGCTTGTGGAGAGGAATGATTTACACGCCTGGAAAGGAAGCAGTCTCCAAGGCGAAAATGATAGAAAGGGTTCTCGAGGCATGCCGGGTGATATGAGGGAGTGGAGACTTATCCTGGCATCAACGAGACGGCAGTATTCTGTGACTACAGTATGGTGTGGCCGGCAGTTGCGGTGTACTGCTGGCTTGCCGCCCATGGCGATGGATACCCTCGAGCTGCGGAAGATGACTCTTTTGTTTTTTCCTTACTCCTCTTCTGCTTTATCTTCTTTTTAATTACTTCTGCATCGGAAGGGGAGTCTGGTTTTGACTTTTTGTCATTGCAAACTTGGACATTTTTGATGGCGCAGTTTGCTCGCTCGCTCGCCCTGTCTTAGATGATGTGGGTGCGAAGCCGGTCAGAGCCGGCATAACCTTGACGAGTAGATTCTCTTGCAACAACACTCTCTCATGTGGCTACCCACCCACTCCATGTTTGTGTTTCATTTCAATACTTCATCTCGCTCGTCACGCCTGTCTCGTCAATAATGCCTACGAAGAGACCCAGGAAGAAGAGCTCTCCCGCGCGGGATGCAACCAGTTCAAGACGGCAGGGTTCTCCGCTGCAGTCTTCGGGAAATGCGGACAGGCGTGTGCGAGGTAAAAGATTCGGAAAGATTGTCGTTGCTATTTCTTCCATGCGGTGATGAAACGGCTTTTGCCACCTAGGGGATTCAAACTTCTTTCATGTGCTTTCATCATTCCCCCCCCCATATTCCTTCGTACCTGTAATTAGCTTTTTCTCATTCATATCATAAGGCAATATACGTTTACTCCTTCATTAGCGACGATACACGCCTCCCTCAATGGACTTCGATGCCGCTTCTGGAGGGACAAGGCCGGGGGCACGATGATATTGCGGACACGACGTGACTTTGACTATTGAAATTTGGGACAAAGGTACGGTGAACGAGCCAATAAATATTGCAATAATTTACAGCAAGAAACGTTGAATAATCATGGTGCTGTCGTCCCAACGAATACACAGTCCAGGATTATGGGAGGGAGCCCGAAGATGAAGAAAACCATATAAACAGTATCCATCGTAAAGAAGAGACATCGACTGCCAACGCAAGATTCAAACCAACTAGTCTGTTTCCTCTTTCCTAGCAACTCTCCTCGACATCTTTGATCAGCCGTCTCATCAAAATCTTGGCCAATCCGTGGGCCCGTAGCCTTCATGGAACCACGACTCCCAACCAGGAATGATGGCCTGCCTGGCAGGATCGATGACGAGCCCGACGCACACGACGCACACCCACGCCGAAGTGCGTCGGGCACGATGTGATGCGTCTGGGGCCGCCTTTACAGTTGCTCTTGACTTCCGTCGCACGACACACATGGGACACGGTACGCGGACTGTGCCACCCTCTTCTTCGTAGGCTGGGGGAATCCAGTTGCCCATGGCCTGGATCCTGCTAAGGATCTGTTGGCTGCACACGTCTCGGTGACAAATACACATTGTCTGCTGGAAGAGCTTGCTGCCGCAGTCGCATCCGGTAATAGGTAGCAGCTCTTCCTCTGTCTCGTCCAGGTCGACGGCTAATTCCGCTGCTCCGCCCCAGAGCTTCCGAACCCCCAAGTCCTTCAAATTCTTCGACTTGCGGGTTGTCTGATATTCTCTCCCCTCCGGCTTCTCGGCCTGGTCGGCGCAAGGTTCACATAGATAGAGCCGCATGTCCATGATTTTCTCTGTGAAATCCTTGACAATGTGGCCGGCACTGATCTTGGAGCAGTCCTCACAAACCCCGTGGTCTTCCCTAGTGTCATCCTGGGCTGCTGGCCAGCATAGAGAAACATCTGCCGCATATCTACCGCACACGAAGTCGTTTGTCTGGCGCGGCTCCATGCAAACCTTGAGTCCCACCTCCGTGTCCTGACTTGTGTCTTTCCATGGGCTTGCTGCTAGCACATTACTCTCGCTACTGGTGAACGTCCAATGGGGGAAGAGCCTACCCCATTGCGGGCCCGAGGATTCCTGCTTTGTGTTTGGGGGGCTGACTTGCATTTCGTTTGACTTCTGGCGATGATTGCTTGCCATTTCATCTCTGTGCTGGCCGCCCTGCTCGTCCCCGAGCTGGCACCCATGTCCGCCTTGATTCCCGTTTTGATCCTCGACTCGATTTTCCTGTCCATTTTCATCTCCAGTTTCATTCCCATCCTCGATTCTGCCTCCCTCTCCCGTTTCCTCCTCCCTAGTATCATCAATGGGCGCTGTTCTGATTTTGATGTCGGCTGTTGCCCTCTGGATATCTTCGAAGGTAGAACGAGGTTTGTTGGATTTGGGTTTGGGGCGGTCCTTACGTTTCTTCGTCTTCTTCGAAGACCTTCTGTTGCTCTTACGTGTCTTCCTTGAAGGCTTTCCATTGTCGTCGTCGTCATCGTCGTCGTTCTCGTCTTCCTCGTTGTCGTCGTTGCCGCCGTGCTCAGATCCTCCGTCACTAGAACCCCAGGAGTCACTATCACGGTAATGGTTTGGAGGCTGTATGTTCGGCCATGATGTGCGCAGTATTGCTCGTAGCTGTTCTACTGTCAGGGACTGCGTGTCCACGTTGTTGAGTGGCCCTCGCGCTGATGGGATGGCATCCTCGGGTCCGACCAAGCCTCTGTGCGGCGGTACATGTTTCGGTAAAAATGTGTTTCTTATGGCCCTGAGTTCATGGAAGATTGCGGCGCACTGTCTCGAGGTCGTGAGATTGGGGTGGGCATGACACTTGCTTAGAGGCCCAACCCAATGCTCAATCTGGCTTCCATCCTTTACATCGTCCACGCTGCCGGGCCCGTACCCCAGGGCCAGATAATAGAGGATACCAGGGCGCCCCGACAGTGCTCGTTGCTCATTCGTGTCTGCGTTGCCTTCTCCTTCTGGCTGTCGGTAATTCAGGCGGCCAATGCAGTTGCTGGTATTCCCCTGCGGCAACGGGTCGCACAGTGAGGCCTCGTTGTGGTTGACGCAGGAGTCGCAAGGCCTTTGAAGATCGCAATTTCGACCCTTTTCGTGGCACCTGTGACAGGTCCTGAATGGCACCAGCTGGCCGAAACCTATTTTGCTCAGGTCCCAGACGTCATACGTATTTCCAAACACGTCCCTGCAGACCAGCCCATGCTGGGCGCACCTAGTACAAGCCCATCGCGGCGTATCATCAGGCACGCGACAGTGGCCACGGCCTTCTATACAGGAGAGACAGCTGCTACGCCAGGAAGTTGCGCTTCTAGTTTCGTCGTATTTGGGAGCTTGGATCTTGAGAACTTTCCATGAATATGGTGTAGGGACATTGCAGCCCACATTGGGCGGTATAATGCCCTTCAAGACGCTGTTATCCAAGCAAACCCTGTGGTCGTCTGAGCATTGCTTGCAAGCATCGTCCCAGGTGTTTCGGCTACCAGTCCAATCGCAAGGAGTATCGGGCTTGTCCTCATTCCTGCGCCTGTCACATCTCACACAGGCGCGACGGAACCAGAGCGGCGTATTCTGACGAGGCTTGGGCCGCTTGCGAAGGGCGACACGACACGTATCGCCATCTCCGTTGGTATATGTACACACGCACCGAAACAGCTCCGTGTTCTTAGTCGCGGTAATATTGCTCGCGGATCCGCCGGCTCTGTGCAGTTTATCGTCTTCTTCCATGCAGGCGCTACAGCCAATGCCTAGCACTGGATCTACATCACAGCGTTTTCGATCCGGTAGGTCTCTGCAGGCTTCACAAGTGAGGTCCTTGGGCCCGTATGGATAGCCGGCGTACGCGATAGGGTCCGCGACGGGACCGTCCACCTGTTCCTCATCCTCCTCGGCATAGCGCGGCCAGAACACCACGTGCAGTCGGTCGGATTTGCACCCATCTACTTGATGCTTGAACAGGCCGTTGCTCTCTTGCCGAACGCGAAGTTTGCTGCAAGTTATACACTCTAGAGGTAAGGGCCCGTGGACTTGCGCACACTCCCTCTGTATTCCCCGCGTCATCGTATGCTCTTTGCAGTGAACGCATTTCTTCTTCTTGACCCCGGGGGCGGGGATTTTTGTATTATCTCGTACTTCACAGAGTGGATGGTCAAACTCTTGATGTTTTGCTGCTGCGCTGGCGTCGTGATGCCGTGTACCACGCTTCTTGGGCGGAGCCATTGCTGTGATTGATGTGCTGTCTTGGGAACCAATCGCGATGTGAGGACAAGAGCACTGGTTCAGGCTGATGGTGGTGTTGCGAAGCCACGCGAGTGAGCCGTTGAATCCAAGAACGTACGAATACGCGAGGGCAAAACCAGTGTGAAGAGGGAGGACGTATTATCATAATTAAATATTGATGGGATATTCCATGGAAAGACGCAGACTTCTTTGTGTCCTACTTCTGAAGGTGACTCGGAAGTATTTTTGACTGGCTGTCGCAATGCAATGCTGCACTCTCAAAGAAGAGCAAGCACAGCGTTGCTCGGAAGACAATGCCTCTTTGTTGTACAAGCTGGATTGGGTCGGTCATAGCGCCCGAGAGATTCGAAAGCACTCGTTTTCCATACCCCTTCACTCCTGACCGAGATCTTTCGTCTGAATGACACCTGGCATGGCGATGACCTCTCCAGACAGAGGATGCTTCCACGTGTACTGTTTCTCAACCCTTGCGATGACGCGATAGCCTTGGTGCTGGTACCAATCTTCGTTGGTACGAATGACTGCCGGTCGCATCATCCCACGGCTGTCGTAGAGAGCCCGCAGCCCAGTCTCGGACGTCTGCCATGCCTTAGCCGTGGTGTCGATGGCCGCAACAGTAGCGTTGAAGGGAGGGTCAGCGGCAATACGCTCCATCTTGGCCATTGCTTTGCGGCCAATACCACCTGATTGAATCGCCCTTTCGAATAATCCGTTAGCCACGTGGCGATCCGGGATAGGAAGAAGAAATTACCACGATACGTAGAGGGAGAGGATCCAATAAGTGGATTCGGGCAGGCCAAACTCCTTGTTACGATCGGACATGTGATCGAGCCCAATGTGCCCTATCGGGATGAAGGAGGCTCGGGAAGGTTCCCTGGAAGCTGTGCCATTCTTGGTGGCCGTGTCTATAAGCGATTCCCGTTCCTTTGACACTATTAGCTCGGGCTAGAGACCGGCATAGATCAAAGAAGTAAACTAACACCGGGGAACTGGTTGAGATGTTGCTCTAGCAGCTCCTTTTTATTAGCCAGCCCATCGTTCAGAACCTGGCAGGTTTAAATTAGGACAGGCATGATCCGTGACTGTACTGACGTGCAGAGTAAGAGGGACGTGGAGCAGGGACTTACGATCCAGTAGATGATCCTATCTCCGTTGCCGACCAGGTCTTTCCACGCATCGACCATATCACACGCCCAACCACACGCAACCCGCTGGTCATACAGCCTCTGCGACTGGGTCTCATTGTTGGGGTCCCATGGAATCAGCTCGAGAGAGTCCCGTGTCTCGTCAGCGTGTCTTGCGTCCATTGCAGGGCCAGGGGCGCCTTCTTTGTTGCAGGATGTTGACACAGGTCCTTAAGCAGAGATAGCCCAGCCCTCTGACTCTTTAGGTGATGGACAAAGAGTGTCCTAGGTAAAGTAGGTACCTCAGTCAAAACATCCGGGAAACACGTCTCCAGTACAGTACTAGTACTGCAGTTCAATATGGTACACAAGATGCCTCCTACTAGTCGAATGTTAGTAGCAGGTGGGCGAGTACCTACTAAGGCAACTTACCAAGTAGGTAGGTAAGGAAGGCAGGCAGGCAGGCAAACAAAAGACGAAGGGGACAAGTCACAGCAGCTCACTTCCGGTTTTGATTACCAACAGGGTGTGGATTCGCGAGTCATCCATCGTCGTATGTCGTATAAGGCAGGCACTAAGCACGTGGGCCCCGGCCGTACCCTTACCATCTTACCCTACGTGGCAACTCGAGGCAAGAGGCAGTTGGCGTCGATGAACCAGGGCAGGTAACATGTCCTTTTGGCGACATCGCTACAGTAGTACCTACCTTATATATTACCTCTTTACCAACCTAGTACGTAGGCTAAGTACCTAGTATCAAAGCAATATAATCGTGCGGCTTGGTCATCTCGTTCTACTGCTTGGTTTCGTACGGCTGCTGTATGGCTCGATTTCTGTTCTTCTTCCCCCCCTTTTAATGAACAATCATCACCAGTGCTAGCGTCGACGAGTGTCGCCCAGCAAATCGATCTTCTACTAATCCACACGCAACACTAGCCCCTATTCGCTGCCCTCCTTCTCCTTTGTTGTCCGCTCAAGATCTGCTGCCACGTAGCCTCGCTATCTTCATCCTGCTCTTTCCGCTCTCCACGCATCGTGTCATCCTTCGCTATACCACAGCTCCGTTCAATCGTCCTGTACCTCTGCTCATCGCGGCTATCCTCTGTACCTACTGCATTCTTGCCCTTGGGAAGAAGAGGACGGCTTTAATGATATAAAGACGCAAATATAAGGCAACCCACCAGCACAATTCGCTCCAGATACCGAGTTCTGCTATGCTTTTCTTGAGGTCAACCTCTCAACATTACCATCCCAACCCATTTGTTCATCCATTCATTCCTTCATTCTAGTTCTTCAATTTGGTGACGGATGGCCCAGTCACGCGTCAACAAGACCCGGGTACCCATTTGTCTACCGCTTCTTCGCCGTACGTTCCTTCTCAATTCTATATTGCCAACCAATTCTGCTCAGCCTGAAAATTGGAATCGCGCCGTCTCCAATTGTCCTAAGCCGTCACGCGGTGCGACATTCCGGCGTCGATACGTGTTTGTGAAATCTTGTAGGATGGATCGCACATTCTTCATACCGCCGGCGTCGTCCGACTGAAGCTTAGCCCCTATCTTCGCCATCAATCTTTCCGCCTCCGCCTGAGATACGGTCCCTGGAGGTAAAAGCTGAATAGTCCCGGCGACCCAGCCCGTCGTCTCCGCCGGCACAAGCTCAAAAAGCGCCAGAAGGACGCCACTTCCATCCGCGAAGCAGTCCCTAGGAAATGTGATCATCATGCCAGCCATGACCTGCTTCACTAGATTTTCGCCTTGATCCAGAAGAATTGCTTTGACGATCCTCTTGATCTCCGAGGCGGTAGGTGCCGGCAAGCTGTCACTACTGGCGGGGTTATCGCCGCCATAAGACAGCAGATCTCGTAAAAAGTGTAGCGTCGAGCACAACGGATCGCGTTGCTCCAGGGTGAGTGCGTAGATGGATGCCTGCACAATAGGCCGAAGGAGGGCTGAAGGAATTAGTTTCTGAGGATAGTACAGCAGGGCGTCGATCAAAAGGCGGAAGAAGTCGTCAATCACGTCCGGGAGATCCTTAGGCTGCAGTTCCGTCATGACTCTCAAGAATGTCGTCGTTTGTGCCTCGAAAAAGCTGTAGATGCTGTCGGTAGTGCCTTGGTCCACGTGTTCACGATCATCAGAAAACTCTCGTAAAATTGCCGATGTCACCCAGAGGAAACAGCCCTCCCTCGACGTTTCGAAGCCGGCCGCAAGTTTATTGGCCATGGCTGGCAGTAGAGGACTCATTGCTGTACGGTAGGAGATGACCATATTTCTCCAACAACGGCAGATCCTTTCGCAGATGGGTGTGAAGTTGAGGAAGTTATCCAGCACCGCCGAGAGAATGGGAAATACCTCTTGCCAGTATCTTACTGCTGGGTTATCTTCCCCAGCACTGACTAGCGGTGCAACGTGCTGGACAAATATTGTGATCAATTGGAGGTGATCTATCATTCAGGGTTAGCGAAAGATCATGGCATAGCCGTTTCCCGCGTATGGTCCTTACCTGCCAATGCTAGCTTGCCCTCTTCGTCCGAGGCGTTGTTCGCTTTATCCATCAGTCGCTGAACAAGGGGATCGCAGTACACCTTGAGAAGCTGGTAGATCTCGCCGTTGGGTTGAGTTGCGACGACGTTTGCAACCCCTTCGGTTACCTCCTCCTTGCTGACGTCCGGAAGCTTGTCAAGATTTTGATCGTAGAAGCTCTGGAACGGCAACACCTGCCCGCTCAGCAGGTGTTTACAGTCCAGGCAAAAGTATTTCATGGCCAGCGCAGCGGCCCTGAGTATCTCTTTCGACTCGGATTGGAAGGAGTTCACAATGTAATTGAACTGCGGTTCCAAATACTCGGGATGAGCAGCCGTCCACTCAGTATACCTCCCGAGAACCATGATGGTTGCGAAATGAAGTTTTTCGTGATTTGGAATCTGCACCAGAAGTGGCACCAGCTGTGGGAGAACAATATTCTCGTCCTTATCAACCATGCGGCCCAAGGCCCGCATGGCAAAAAGGGGCGCCTCAAGCTGCTGCCAGTGAGGGACGTTGGCGTCCGTTACCTGGCTGGCATACTTCTGCATCCAAACCTGAATGGCGTTGAGCGCTTTGGTCAAGCACTCGGTGACCCCCATCACTTCACAGGCGTCCTTGAGCGTGTCGCCCATCTGGTGCCGGAATTCCCGAAACTTTTCTTCCTGCTCTCGGTCTCCTTCGAACAAATCAGCCTCGCTGCCAGACTCGGGCTGGGGATACTGCAGGTGGTGCAGCATAATGTCCACTAGCTTCGAGTAGACATCGACGAGCTCTAGGCGTGACTGAATGTACCTGTCCAAGACCAGGTACTGCTTCAGCTCGTTCCAGAAGTTGAACGTGTATTCGATGACATCACGATCCTTGTCGGCAACTGCGCATTTCAATACCGCGTCCACCAAAGGCCTGAACTGGGCCGGTTGACGAGATATCGCAATAACCCAGCTTTCGGCGGCGGTGGCGAGAACCTTGGTGAGGGATTTGAGAGAATCCACGTCTTCTTCCTCAATAAGTTTCGGGATTCGATTCTCGAGTGCCACAATCCTGGGGTATAGGATTTGAATCACATCGCGACTCTCCTCCACATCACCGGTTTCCCTCACCATTGTGCACAGGCACTCGGAGGCCTCCTGGTAACATTCATCGGTGGTGATCCCGTTGAAAACGATATCCAGCAAAGGCGAGTTCACAATATCGCTGACGGGCACCTCCTTCAACCAAGAGGTGATGCATTCGATTAATTGGGGATTCCTTGAAGCGGCAGCTGCGAGGATGTTAGAGCAGATTCCAAAATCATTTGACGTTGCGAGGGAAAGCTTACGAGAAGACTGGGAATAATTGATGAGCAAACGCACGACCTGGCTTGCGTTGTCTCCCAGCAAAGCCTGTGTCCGTACTATAAGATCTTCTTCCTATTTCCAAACAATTAGATTTCTGTGTCCTTTTTCCATCAACCGGCCGAAGTGGTGTCGAGAAAACAGTTGCTCAGTCGGTAGTTGCGCGGTCCACATACAGATAGCTTGATTTTCCGTCCTTCGGTGACCTCTTCGGGAAGGACTCGCAAGAAGTCGAGGATGCAGGCATGGGCCTCTGGGCTGTCACTGAGAGACTGAACGACCGAAGGGAGGACGTCGTCCCAGTCTTTCATTTGTATTGCCAGCACCGCAAGGCAAACACACAGCTGCACACGAACAGGTCTCGGTCCAGTGGCGTATTGCTTCAGTAAAACGAGTATCTGGTCTCTAAGGGCAGGCAACTCAGTCTGAGAAAGTTGTGTGGATAGGTCGAAGGTGATCTGGAAGGGTTAGCTGGTGACCGTGGACGAGAAAAGACACAACAACCTTTCCACGGAGAGTCGTAGCAGCGAACAAAGTGGCTTCGGGCTCGGCTTTCGACTGGAGAATGCTGATGACTGTGCCCCAGGACGCTTTCTGCATGCAAAAGGTCATCAGCAACTACCCTTTTCCCAACATCCACCTGGAGACGAAAACCAACCGATTTCTGGAATTCCTCCAAGTACTTCAAAGCCTTTGCCTTCGGACCCTGTTCCGAGCTACGCAGCGTCAACATGGCGGCCAGGACATCTGTAGGCGCAAAGGCCTGCTGTCCGCCATTGGAAGCCATGATAGCCAAGCGCAGGCGGCGATGGCGCGGCAGCGATCGAGACGCGGTCGAAGCAGAAGCGTAAGCGGGGACTGAAGAAGAGGATTCGGCACCGCAGACGTCCGAGGCAGTCGGTTGAATGGCCTCGCGTGGGGTGTCGGCAGGATTGTTTTCGAATGTGGAGGTTGCGTAGTATGTACTGGACGTATGAGTAGAGAGAGAGGGGAGAAGGAAGTATGGAAAGCTAGTAGCCGAGGTAGACGATGCGGCGGGAAGCTCAGGCCGCACAGAAGGGGTTTTCGCCTGGGGCACAAAAGCGATCAAGGTTTGCCTGTTGCAAAAGTAATCTGGACCACCACTCGTATGTAGCTCGATAAAATGATGGCATATGAGCCAGAGGTGTTTTTGGCGGGGCAATGGGCCGAGAAGGTGGGAGTTCGTGCAGTGCCTTGGAAGGTGCTGGAGTTATTCCGTTCCGCGCCCTGTGATAAGGCAAGGCAGCAACTCTCCCCAAGTCCTGGCAGGAGGACCCCACAGCCCGGCTTGGTTGTCAGTGAGATCATCTTTTTGAAATTATTCCATCCTCCCATCATCGGGAACCGCTTTGTTTTATGCACAACGTACGCCTCGGCCAAGAAGGTGTACCGCCTGAGCTAGTTGGGTATTGTTGTTAACTCCATGCTATGCAAAGATAGAATAAGGGAACCAGTCTATCCAGGACTGCTTCACACAAAGAAGTACATCTATTCTTGTATGGGTCCTTTAATGGCTCCGTCTCCCAGTATCAAACCATGTAGCTTCCTGTCATACGGGCCGGTGGGAACCTGCTCGTCGGCATCTGCCGGCAGGAACTGCTCCTTCAATGCGAGGGCGCACAGCAGAGGGCCTTCCGTTGAGCCATTCTGAGAGGCTGTCGTTGAGGAGTACCTGTTGATGAAGTAGTCGTAGAAGCCTTTGCCGTGACCCAGACGTCGCACAAAACCCGCCTCATCGAGGTCAAACGCGACACCAGGCATGAGTATCATGTCGAGTGTTGCCGGGTCGGATTGGGATGCATCCGAACTCCCAAGTATGCGCTGTCGTTGATGGACCGTGGCCGGATCAATACTTGGGATCCCCCAGCGGTCAGGCTTGAGGCTTTCGTAATCTTGAAGATTGCTCAGGCGGACCATATCCATGACGCGCGAGGGCGTGCCCGGTACGTCGACCGGAGACTTGTGCAGGTACGGTACAAAGACCTGCTTGCCCGAGGCCAAGGCATGGCGGACTACGGAATCGGTCTGAATTTCTGCGGACGGCATGGAGAGGTAGATGCTGATACGACGCGCTTCTCGATAGGGCTTGAATTCCTTCAAAGTCTCGAAAACCTGGCTGCCTATCATGATGAGCCGAATGCGGAACACTGTCTAGGGCTCGCCCTTACTCTGGGCCGCGACAGACTCCTGTGAGACGATCGAGAGCCGCAGCTTCATCATTGTTCGAAGCTGCTGTTTAGCAGCAGTCAAGGAAGAAGTCATTGCAGCCTCCGTCATTGAATATCTATAATAGGAACGTCGGCCGACTTGGTAAATAGTCCACAGGTAGCTTGAAATGGGTTCGAATAATCCTGAATCCGGCCATGTTTTTGGTCATCGAGCCCCCACCAATGCCCTTTCCGGGTCTGGAGATCATGTGATTCTTCTCGACGAGATTGTTATACAGGAGGTAGGCGGTAATTGGCTTTCCGGGCTGACGTGGAATGAATATACGACATGATTGTAGTGTCTGTCCATATCTTCGGCTTTTCTATCCATTAGCCGCAACTATTCTAATCTTACGATCTGATGGAAGCGGCCGACTTGTTCTGATCCTTAGTACCCTAGATCATGTCTCACCGCCACGACACCTTCTAGAAGCTCATGCAGTACGCCATTGCCAAGCAGCCTAATTGCAAGATATTCATCACAGCTAGCTGCAGTAGCGGATCGGTATCGTCCCAATATACGCATGACGCGACGTGAGCAAGGCCAACCATGTATAAAGAGTGGGATATAAAAACAGACCTGAAAAGCCACGGCATCTAACTGAGGCGGAAGTGTAAATACGCTACTTACTGTACCTAGGGTACCTAGAACGTTGCATCATCGATTCGAGGGCGGCTACGAAAAAGACATGCTGCCCTACGGTTTCCCGTAGCTGCAACAGGGTCACATTGATCGACGACATTACCTGTGCAGCCCCCCCTGTCAATCGTCCAATGACATACAGCAGGTTACCACCAACAAAACCCCCCTCCTATCCGCTACTGTAGGCGGCCGTTCCCGCTGCAACCCGCCCGCAGATACCTTGTCAGCCACGCACAACCACTGCCTGAGCCGAGGACCATTGAGTCGCCCCCCATCGCTGGGCTCGCCCACTATTATCCTGTCCATCCATCGCCAAAAGGTCCTTCCATGTCCCCACGTCCATTGTCATGGGTCGAGCACGACGACACCCTGCCGACTCAGCAAGTATCGCACCTTCTCCAGCCCAGGATCGTTCCGCTCAGCATCCTTCCCAGCAGATCTCCCCCACCTCCTCAGCCTCTCGTAGTCCGTTACGACCAGTATCCGGTCATCCTGCTTCCTCTGCCGCCGAGGAGCCGCATGTCTTGATCTCTTCGGACATCTCTGCCGCTTCTTACCAACAGCAAGATCCGGTTCTTGGTGCAAAATTGGGCCGCGCCTCCCCGCAGTTGCCAACATCCGACTCCATCGAGCTCGATCCCTACCCTCTCGAATCCCAGCATCATGCTCCGCCGGACCCCGACCCTTTCAAGGTGATAGCCACTGAGTTCGACTTGGATCCCGAGCATCCAACCGCTACCGACATGGCCTCTAAGAAGACGCCTTTCCTAGCTTACACGGCCGTCTCTGGGGCCCGATCCGACCTGGCGCCTTACGGCTCCGTATCGCTCACGCCCAGTCGCAATAACTCTCCAACTGGCAGCGATGCTGCATTGGACAACGCCCACCAGCTACGCCACGTTTCAGAGCACAACAGGAGTGGGAGCTCCAAGTTATCAAGCCTTTCGAAACAGTCATCACGGTTCTCAGAGGATCTAGACACAGCGGTCCTTGTATCCGGCCTAGACGGTCGGTTTGGCATTGCTGAGGCTACGCAGTCCGGCGGTATCCTCGATAGCGAGGGGAAGGACGATGATAGTTCAGATGAGGGCTCGTTGCTAGGAGATGATGCTGTACCGTTATCCGATCACGATTCGCATGACAATTCTCCCCACGAAGCTGTTCGCGCTTCTGTTCCTGCCACGGACAACACAACATTGTCCATCAACACACCCCGCATGTGGTTCCTCTCCGTCCTCTTTGCCATTCTCGGATCTTCCACCAATCTGTTCTTTTCATTGAGATACCCCAGCGTTGCTATTACACCTGTCATTGCTCTGTTACTTGTTCACCCCCTCGGTCTTCTTTGGGACTATGCTTTGAAACGACCTTATGACCCTGAGGAGGAATTTGTGGATGGCGTCCTTGCGCCGCAATCTTCGAGAGGGAGGCGGAGCTCTGGCAGTTCTCGCCGTGAGATAAAGCGTATTCGCTCCTGGCGCCTGTGGCTCGCCCAGGGTTCCTGGAACGAGAAGGAACATACCTGTGTCTATGTCAGTAGCAATGTTGCTTTCGGCTTCGCATTTGCTACCGATGTGATTGTGGAACAAACCCAGTTCTACAACCAAGAGGCCCCTATTCTTTACCAACTACTCTTGACAATCTCGACGCAAATTCTTGGCTACGGCTTCGCGGGGCTTACCCGTCATTTTCTAGTTCATCCAAGCGGCATGATCTGGCCGGGCACTCTCATGTCCGCCGCCATGTTTTCGACGCTTCACAAGCAGGACAACAAACCTGCCAATGGCTGGACCATTAGCAGATGGAAGTTCTTTTATATAATATGGATAGGAAGTTTCCTATTCTACTTCCTCCCTGGGCTCCTGATGCCGGCTCTCAGCTACTTCAACGTCGTCACCTGGTTTGCCCCCAAAAATGTGGTGGTAGCGAACCTCTTTGGAGTGGTGTCCGGTTTGGGTTTCTTCCCACTGACGTTTGATTGGGCTCAGGTTACCTATGTTGGATCCCCCCTGCTCGTGCCTTTTTGGGCGTCAGTCAACGTTGTGGGTGGCCTTGTCATCATCATGTGGGTTGTTGCTCCTTTGCTCTATTATTCCAATTTTCTGTATACGTCGTACATGCCGGTGTTGTCGGCGGCAGTTTTCGACAACACCGGAAACGTCTACGATGTCAGTAAGATCCTGACGTCGGAATTTGTCTTCGACCGGGCAGCATATCGGAACTACAGCCGTGTCTTTCTCCCAGTCACGTATATGCTTAGTTATGGCATGCAATTCGCTGGCTTGGCTGCACTGCTGATGCACACCTTTGTTTGGCATGGTTCGGACATGATGAAATCTCTAAGGCGAGCTGTTGCCGAGATTAGATCCCCCGAGGCCCATGGATACCAGCCAGTGGCAGAGCCATCCGATGGTCGGCCAGGTAACAACTCGCGTCGACCAAGCACCGCCAGGTCGTCCGGATCGTCTGGCCTCAATGAGCTCCTGAGTCATGAGGATATCCATGGTCGTCTTATGAAGCGCTACAAGGATGCACCCCTGAGCTGGTATCTCGTGACATTTGCTACAATGACGGCGATTGGCATTTTTGTGGTTGAATAGTAAGTCCTCGATGCTTGGTCTCGACAGATGGGATATTAACTGCGTCCAGCTATCCCATACACCTACCATGGTATGGGTTATTGTTAGCACTAGGGCTCGGCGCCATCTTCTTCATCCCCAATGGCATCATCATGGCTGTCACCAACCAGCACAGCAGCATCTACCTCGTCTGCCAACTGATCTGTGGCGTCGTCTTCCCAGGCCGCCCAGTTGCCAACATGGTATTTGTAGCATACGGCTACATCTCTTCTGCCCAGGGCATCAAGTTCGCCTCAGACCTGAAACTGGGACACTACATGAAGATTCCTCCGCGGATCATGTTTACCGTCCAGATCGTGGCGACACTGGTTTCGTCGGTGGTGCAGATTGTCGTTCTGAACTGGATGTTTGCCAATGTGTCTGGCATATGCACCTCGGCGGCCGTCAACGGCTTCACATGCCCCATTGCCCGCGTTCACTTCAACGGCTCTATTCTCTGGGGCGTAGTCGGACCTGGCGAGTTCTTCGGCCCGAAAGCCATGTACAGGTGGCTCGTCTGGTGTTTCCCGCTAGGCGCTATACTCCCTATCCCGCTATGGCTGTACAGCCGCAACAAAAAGCACAGTCTTCTCCGCAAGGTCAACGTCCCCGTCATCTGCGGTGCCATGTCCTGGATCCCCCCGGCTACGGGTCTCAACTTCTCTGTATGGGCCCTCGTCTGCTACGTATTCAACTACCACGTCAAGCACCGCGCCAACGCCTGGTGGAGCAAGTACACCATGACGCTGAGCGCCGCCCTTGACTCGGGCCTCGCGTTTGGCATCGTCGTCGTCTTCTTCGGGTTCGTGTATCCGGGATGGATGAACAACTTCAGCTGGTGGGGAACCGAGGTTTATAAACAGGGTTGCGATTGGCAGGCTTGCCCTTATATGACCGTCGACCAAGGAGAGCGGTTTGGACCAAGCACATGGTGATACCCAGAAAGGAATCTACTACTGCAAAGGCACATGTAATTGTACAAGACATAGGTGAGCACATGCATGAGCATCATGAGCCTGTATGCGCGGACTACATTTGAAAGTCGCTTGGCGCGAGGCATCTTGGATACATCTATCATAAGAAGGATTCCTGTGACTTGTCTGGCCGGAGATACTGTACAGTGTAATGACACCCATAGCACGCAGGCATACGCCCATCATAAGCATCATCGACTCCTATCCTCCTCATTTTCCATCATCCCAATCGGGGTTCTGCGCCAGTCAGTTTATGCCCGCCAGTTGCGTTGGAGCGTGGGAACGACTTACCTTTCGTAGAATTACCAAGCCTTCTAGTGTGCTGTTCAGGCTAATGTACTCCTCGTCCTCAAGCTCGGCGCGCTCCCCGTATCCTAGCAACACAGGGGTGCTCTGTGTCTGCCAGCCGGTGATGGTCTTGGGCCGGCCGGCCTGTCCAACAACGTCGACCGCCTGGCCGACGCGCACATTCACCTTGAGCGGCTGTAGTTTCTCGTCCAGGGTGACGAGGAACCGAGGGTGCATTGCGGTGACGAGGAAGTAGAGGAGGTAGTGAGAGGTGGAGGTGATGAATTCCTTTGGTTCGACCAGGGCGATGATGGTGGCGAGCAAGCCCGCAGTTGACACTCGCGACAGTACCTGGCGGTCAGTGTGGAAAGGGTTGATCGACATAGTGCCCTTGCCCATGTGCAGGAGACCCTGGGCTATGCGAACCATGAATAGCGCATCCTGGTCGCGGTGGTAGTAGCTAGCTAGGTGCCGGAGCAGCTGCGCCAATCTGGCATTGTTCGTGCCAGCACCAAGCATTCCCATTGCGAAGATGGCGTTGATGGCAACCTCGGGATCGTTGTCGTGGCTGTAACGGGAGAGCGTATCGTAAACCTTCATCTGAGGGTTGCTGGGGCTGATGAGGCCCATCGCGAGGGGAACTGCCTTTCGAATGTTCGCCTCACCGTAGTGCATCAGGTGGCCGAATTGCCTGAGAACCATCTCCTGGCCAACTTCTTCGCCCATGGCCACGAGGGCGATGCCGATGACGGCGTACGCTTGCAGGAGCTCGTCTCCCTTCTTGTCTTCTGATTCTTCCTTGTGTTCGTTGCAGATATGGAGGAGTTCCTGGATCTTGAGGACCGCTCCGGTGCCCGCCCAAGCGCAAATCTCTGCCAGCACAGCAGTCGGCTTCGCCATGGGGTGGTCAATGACCTTTAGCGTTTCGAGAATGACATCCACCTCTTCTTGTCGCCCGAAAAATAATAAACCCAGGCCCAGTGCCAAAAAGCGTGTCCACTTGTCCGTCAGCTGGCTCTTGCGGTCCTCATCCATCAAAGTCGTCACAATGGCCTCGCTAACCTCGGAGTTGCTAGATCCGACGAAAACCAAACCGCAGGCCAGTGCTGCCATGGCAGAGATTTGCATTTCTTCGGCAGAGTCGGAGATGACGGGAAGAAGTAGCTCGAGGACATCTTCCCTGTTGGAGCCCGCATACGCCAAGCCGAGTGCCATAATGGTACAGGTACGCACAAGAGGATTCGGGTTCTGCAGCTTTTCGGGATCGCTCAGAAGGGCAAGGGCAGGGTCGGCATCCATGCGAACGCCTGAGGTCATGATGCCGACGGCAAGCATAGAGCCGGCAGCAATTTCGGGTTCGGTTGAGTAGGAGTATTTATCAACCTTGTCAAGGCCCGTTTCGCCATCCCACAATAAAAGGGTACCGATAGATGCTACCGTGGACAGCATACCATCGGCCTTCGTCTTCCAGATCCACGATTCTTTGTCCCCATCCACGAGCATCATCTTGTCGTTGCCAAAGCCAGCGTTTGCAAACCCATTGACGAAGGCGGCGGCGAGGTTGTGTCGGGCGGAGTCGAGATTGGTCATGCCCGCGACGCGGCTGCTCTCCAGGTGACTCTTGTAAATGTCCTCCGTACTCTTGGGCTCCAGCAGGTTCAGTTCCTTCCCGAGAGCTTTGAAGTGTTCCGATAGCTTGGTGTTGGAGACACACTCAACCAGGTCCTGCTCATCTGCTTCATCTTCAGGAAAATCCAAGACAATTCTCTGACGGGCATTGAGGAAACCCATTTGTTTTTTCAACGAGGCATCTTCGGTACGATCAAAATCGGCCGTGATCAAGTCAATATCATGCAACCGTATTGCCACAACCATGGCCTGCGTAAATTGTTTGTATTCGATGTAGATGCTGTGCGCAGTGCGCAGAAACGTCTCGTTATCGGGGTAGGTGAGCAAGTTGACCATGCTCACCATGTAGAGACAGACCCGGGCGTATGTGTTCTCGTCCACGAACTTGGGGATTTGCTCAATTATCTCTAGCTCACTCATGAGATCGACGGCATCTGCTTCCGCATTACTCTCGATGAATAAGGGGACAAGCACCAGAGCAAGGTCGACTAGGTCTGTGGTTGGCTCGTCGGCGGCAATGCGCTTGCCATAGACCAACCCAATTTCCAAGGCCAGATGACGAACGTATTCATGACCCCAAGAGCCAATGTCAGAAGTCGGCGCTAGCAGTCGGTATTTGAGCGTATCTTGTGTGTCCTCATCAGAATACGTCATGCCAATGACGGACAGGACGTCTGCCAATGATGTCTTCTCCTCGCTAGTGGGCCAGTCGTCGTAGGTTGAAGTCAATGTCTCGTAGTGTGGTCGTAGGAACTTGAGAGGCTTCGGTACAGCCGTCATGGAGGAAGTCGAGGTTTTGATGGTCGTCTTCATAGCTTCCAAGGAAGGCTTGAAGAGGGAGACATTGTCTTCCTAGAACAAATAGTTAGGCACGATACGTGCAAGCCTAAACCTTGCTAGGAAGGACGTACTGTTAGACGTTCCACCATTACATCCAAATCGTTCTTCAGCTGCTGATCCTCCTCGCTGAGCTCTTCGGCGGCGGCTGCGGTTGCGTCAGTGGGCTGAATCGTCCATAGACATGGCAATGCCGACATACCGTCCTTCTTGTCCTCATCCTTCTTTCCGTTGATCAATGGAAGCTCTTTATCGTCCTTGGGCTCGTCCTTGGCCTTGCCTTTTCCCTTGTCCGCCACCTTGGACACATCGCTATCTGGGGCCATATTGACGTAGTCGAATGCCACACGGTTCGAAGCTCCGATGGCCGCTGTAGCAACGATGGGAAGAGACCCGAGATGTCAAAATGTCGAACTTTCCTGCTTCACTGTACGAAGGAAAGGACAAGGTCGATACGTCGAGCCAGGCTGCGGGTAGGTAGGCGAGTTGCGGATGCTAGATGGAGGTCTACCGATTTGTCAAGCTCCAACCGATACCTAGCAGTTAGCTATGGGTTACGCGAGGCGCTGCCGCCTACTCCCCACCCTAGCCGTCGATCACGTGCACCCCAGCAAAACCATCCAAGCTCCGACAATAATCCGCTCTCCTGGCCGCTCTACCTTATCGATAAATGTTTATAGTGCTTTTTTTGGCACCAACTTCTTCTCGAAGGAACCCCACCATCCCACCATTCAACACCCATCCTCACCATCTGGAACACTTCCAAGGGGTGATTAAGCTCGTATATTGCCTGGCGCATAGGTCTTCATATAACGGAGTGCTCGGTATCTACATCTCAGCTCATCATGAAGCTGGATACACGAGCTATGCGCCATCTGGCGTCGGAGGACTGGCGCGTGCTCACAGCAGTATGTTTCTTGGGCTCCATCCACTCTCTACATCACCCATGCACGTCGACATTTGGCTGATGCAGTGGCCAGGTTGAAATGGGAAGCAAAAACCACGAGATTGTGCCCACACCACTCATCGAGAAACTCTCTCGCTTGCGTGGTGGCGCCAATGGTGTCCACAGAAGCATATCGGCCCTCGCCAAAGTTGGGCTCATTGCCCGGGTCAAGGAAGCCAAGTACGATGGCTACCGCCTCACCTATGGTGGTCTAGATTACCTAGCTCTACATACGCATGCAACACGCAAGGATGTGTACAGCGTGGGAAATCGCATTGGTGTTGGGAAGGAAAGTGATATCATGGTTGTTGCCGATCATTCTGGTGTCCAACAGGTCCTCAAGATTCATCGCCTCGGGCGAATCTCATTCAGATCCGTCAAGTCGAATCGCGATTATCTGAAGAACAAGCAATCAGGATCATGGATGTACTTATCGAGGCTGGCTGCCATGAAAGAATTCGCTTTCATGAGGGCGCTATACGACGAGGGTTTCCCTGTCCCCGTACCTCTCGCACAGTCTCGACACACCATTGTCATGACTCTCATAGACGCTTTCCCCTTGCGACAAATCTCCGTGGTTCCAGATCCAGCTTCGTTATACGCCCAGCTTATATCTCTGATCCTGCGCCTCGCCAAACACGGACTCATCCACGGTGATTACAATGAGTTCAACATATTGGTCAAGGAGAATAAGACAGTGACCGAAGATGGGGAGGAAACTATAACGCTCGAGCCGATAATCATCGATTTCCCTCAAATGGTTTCCATGGACCATCAAAATGCCGAAATGTACTTTGACAGAGACGTGAACTGCATCAAGCGCTTCTTCAATAGAAGATTTCACTTCACGAGTACCGAGCCCGGACCGTTCTTTAAAGACGCAAAAAAGAGTCTCGGCAAGAATGGCGCAAAGCGATTGGACGCGGCTGTCGAGGCATCAGGTTTCACAAAGAAGATGCTCAAGGATTTGGAAGCGGCCATCAGGGAAAAGGAGGCTAACGGTGACGGTGGTGATGACGAGGCTTCAGATGAAGATTCCGATATCGAGGATGACCTGGAAGAAAATGACCTCGACAACGAAGGCGGCGAAGACGCCGATGATGCTCAAGATAATGTGATCATTGGGTACCAAGAGCCCAAGACCCAAGATTCAAGACCATCAGAGGGCAACACCCATGGTGGAACGGATGGCCAGCCCGCTGATGCAGAGGATATCAGCAGAAATATAGCAAAAGTCGAGATATAGCATCGCTCAATAGATACCCATTCCGCATTACAGTCTAGCAAGCGGTCGCCGTGCCGGCTCAACAACTTCTGTCCACGCCACAGCGGACCACGGCTCAAAAGCAAAAGTGAATTGGAAGAGATGCTTGATACGTCAATTGTTGAACAGCCGAGTAATGGTCAAAATGCAATGGATCTTCATTGATGCCAGGCTCTTCTGCATCTCTGTCTGTCACAACTGCAGCTCCTAAAATCTAAATTACAAAGTGTGTAAGATGAGTTTCTTTCGTCAAGTGCATTAGTCGTCCCAGACCAAGTAAGGCAGGTATCTTGATGTCTAACACTGCCAGGACGCATCAAACTGGCATCGGCCCCAACAAATCAAGAAATCCATAACAATAAGACATTAGGCAGAGCATGCTCCCAATAAAGCCACCACAACACATATAACCCCGAGTTATGTTGGTAAACATTTACTCCGCATCTTTGGATCCGACTTCCTTCCTCATCGCCGGCGCGGCTTGACTCTCACTGCTAGCTGGTATGCTTAAGACGACCGTATCCGCGTGAATGGTGACGCCTTCGTCGCACTCCGAGGAACCCGGAGTGAAATCGCAGGCGTCGGTACCCTCGCTCACGGTCGTCCTAGTCACAACAGATTAGACAATGCTCCAAGAGCCCTGTGTTGGAGCATACTGGGACTGCCCGCGCTGGAACCCGGTGTGTCTCGTCACATTATCACTGTCCCGAGACGAGCTCGCAAGACCGCTGCTGCACAAGTCATTAGTTAAGATTGAGTCAGAGCCGCAAAAGGCTTGCACACCTTCTCGAGGACGGAACACTTCGCCGCCACTGGGAAGGCTGTCCGTACAAAGTTGGGCTCAAGCCAACAAGAGGAGTGCCGTAAGCACCAATGTTGTATTCGTTCGTTCGGAATTGTCGGCGTTCGGCAGTCACTCGCTTCAGTTCCTTCTGAGAAGGAGTATCCGCATAACGGATATTCATCAGCAGGCCTTCCTCGCCAATGCCGATGCCGTTGAACTTGCGAATCACCTCATCGCAGACATCTCTATTCTCGAAACTGGGAACCTTCAGCTAAAACCCCGCAAACATTGAAATTCAGGATACGTACCGGGCAAATCCCACGCCACGGCTGTTGCCCATGTTGTCGCGGAGAATCTTGCTCGACAGAATCGTGTAGCCAAGGAAGATAGTGCCGAGCTCCTTGGAAGGACGTGAGCGACGAGCTACTTGCAAACATGTATGGATCAAATCCTTACCACTTCAGTCAAGGACTTTGGGAGGTTTGAGATGTACAAATTGGTGGACAGCTCATCCCCTTCAGCCTTGAGTCGAGAATTGAAAGATTCCTGTCAAGTGTAAGTCGAAGGGCGCAGAAGACCGTGCAAGTAGTACTCACTCGCGCGAATCCAACTTCGTAACCAAGACGGTGGAACCCTCGAATGCACATTTCAGAATCACGCGCGTCAAAGAACTTCGCAAACCCGAAGCTACCGAGGATCAGCATGTCGAATCATCACACCCTTGGGTGGCTCTAACCCCTTGCAGGCACCAGTCCCTGTGTCGATAATGGCTTTCGAGGTCTCAACGCCGCCAAATCGAGACGCGAAGTGAAACAGAAGTTCGTCATCAGTAGTTGGATGAAGCCCTCGAATGTAAACATTGCGATTGCCGGGAATGCGATTTTCGAGGCTGGATTCGAGACTCTTCATTTGGCCAGGGGGAGTGAAAACTGCCGGGACCGCCTTCGGAATAGCAGGATCTTGCTTGAGCAGGTCGTCCAAGGCTCGGTCCGAGACTTGACTGATAGACGACTTGGGCGCATGCTCGACATGAATAGCTGCAAGACCCAGCTGCTGGGGAGACGGCGTAGTGTATGCAGATCGGTCCAGATTAGCAACACGGGGGCCATTGTCCCGTTGAGATACGCTGTAGAAAGGCGTAGCCGGGGTCGACTCAGTAGTAGAGTACGAGCCACGACGATTCTCAAGGCCTGGCACATCGGAATGGCCGCGATCAACACGAGGTTGGTTTGCATTAGCACGGCCAGGAGTCAAGGGGAGCAGAGGCATCGGAGCCAAGCCCAGGTACGGAGACGGGTATCCACCAGCTGCCATGGGAAAGTTGTGATAAGAGCCCTCGTTCGATGGAGCCATGGCCATGGGTTGCGTTGTCGGCATGGGAGCAAGAACATAATGTCCCTCGTGGCCGAGCAGGGGAAATGGAGCATGGCCCATGGGGAGTCCGTGACCAGAGCCGGGAATGTTGAGGCCACCGCCTCCAAGAGTCATCCCGCCGAAGCCAGCCATTAGACTAGACTGGTCAGGGTGTCCAGGGGAAGGGGCATGGCCATGGGGGCCGCGGCCCATATATGGGTTACCAACTGCAGCCTCCATGTTGAAATCGGCAGTGCCAGGTGTGTGGTAAAACATGAACTGAGTGCTAGTGTTGGTCGATCAGCGAAGGTTCCCAGGGCTTGTCCTTGTCGTCCGAACCGAATGAGAGAAAGCAGCGACGAACCTTGGTAGTTCAGATGTGTTGGTTGTAGACTCGAACAAATTTCTGGTAGAGAATGCGTTAGCAACAGAGCGAGGAATTGGACTCGTCGCATATTCCCCCTCGTGGGAATAAGAGCTGTCGACCAGGGAAGAGGAAAGAAGAATCGAAGTAAGCTGAAACGGAAAATACAGAGTGGCCCGTCACATGCGAGGCGGAGAGCTCTCCGATGCAGCAGCTCAGGAGTAAATCAAGGGGTACTGGTGAGGGAGCGAGCGACGTCTGAGACTTGCGGCCTTACCAGAACCAGCTCCAAGTAGGTGGTGGTGATGTGTGGGCAAAAGCAGCCTTCGAGGAGACGAAGGGCAAATGGTGCTACCAAGAACTTGAGATGAAGAAGCGAGAGTGAGTAAGATAGAGCAAGCTATCAAGCAAGATGGGTCTGTAGAAAGGATTCGTCGAAGGGAAGATTGAAGAGAGTCGACTGGATCTGAGGTGATGCTATGGAGAGGAAAAGAGGAAGAAGGGGAAAAGAAAGGCGAGGAAGAAGAAGTGGAAGAGGAAAAGGAGGACAAGGTGGAGGAAGGGCAGGCCATGTCACCTACCCACAAGTTTACCGAGTAAGGGATGTTGACGCGGGCAATCGCGACGCTGTTAGTCGGATGGATTTGGCAGGAGTAGCAAAAGCCAGTCGCTTGAGGTACTACAGATTGCTTAAATGAGGTAAGAGTGCCGGAGATTCAACCACGGGGCGGGTAGATTCACTGCAATACTCCCTGCGCTGATTTTGAGCAAATATCGACGAAGAAAGAATGATGTAGAGAGAAGAAATAGCTGGAGCAGGAGGTGGAATCGAGATGTGGCAGTTATAAGCAAGGTGAGGTGGGAGGTTTGGTCGTGGCAGCTGGCAGCGAAGGTGAGAAATGCTGGGTGCCAGCTGATCAGGTAGAAGAACGGCAGTAGGTAGCCTTAGAAATCTGCACCAGGCACCTGCTCGACTACCTAGACGACTCGCATCAGTCCCGAGATTCCTGGATTCACTCTCTCTTCGTCCCGTCGTCGGAGAAAGGGGCCCTTTCCTGCTTCACCGCTGTGATGCTTCGTCCGAAGCGACAACACCACCCTTTTCACTTGCCGTGGGCGTCGCAGTCGCCGGCAAACCACGAGGAGCAAAGCAGTAGCTGATACCGACGTACCTTACTCGACCTTATTTTGGCCCGAACCACCCAAGAGACAGAAGGCGAGCTGATGCGCTGTGCTCGTGTTTGCCTTTGGACCGTCCCTTTCAGACAAGCAGGCAAACTGACAGGAGCCTATCCGTTGTTTTCGCTCTGTCGCCCTGGTCAATACAGAACAGAAGCTGCTGTATATACTTCCAGGTGATGGCGACCAGCAGCTTCAGCCTTGTCCCTTGTCGTATGATCCGCTCTTGTCCGCGCACAACACTTCCGTCTTCCAAATTAGTAGCCACAGAGCTGGAACGTCCACTGCTGTTTCCTGCAATGCCTAGCTAGAAACGATGCGTCCGCAGCAAGTCCCAGTCTTTCGTGGGGCAAAAGAGTGACGACAAGTTATAATATGCAACGAATTATATTGACTTGGGCGTGAGTCGTACGAGGTAGACAGGACGGGGCAGCAGCAAATATTAATACTCGAAGACAGTGTGGTGCAATGATGGAGAGCCAGAGACGTCTGCGCTCGGCAGTGCATGCTTGGGGGCACGAGAGATAGATATAAAAACTTGATTCAGGAAGAGTGCCTCGTCTACCTGCGCAAAGATGTTTGTTTGATCGTCAAGCAGCGTGACAGATCGGACTGATTTGTAGAGCACGCTTTTCAGCTGCCTCGCGTTACGCAATCCACCGCACTCGTTTGATTTCTCTTTGTTTTCTTCTTCTCCCTCCCAGACATCAGGAAGACATGATTTAGTCTGAGACACAAAAGCACCGTGGCTCGAGTCCAGGTCCACGGGTGGCGCCTACATCGGTCTGCAGAGCTTGGTGGCTGCGAGTACGTCCTTCAGGTTTCGACGGCCAAATATGCATGGCGATACGTCCTCCAAACGATTATCCCACCGACAGATCAGTGTGGGCACAAGTGCTGGCGCTGCGGGTGAATGCAGGCAAGGCCATGGGCAGAACGATAATTCCGAATGATAAGTAGTAGAGTTATATTATTACCGGCAGCGTGCGAAGCCTCCGTTACGGTGCTGCCCGGTCGAATAGGGCTTGCTTTTTGCCTCATTCTTCTTGGAGTAACCTGGTTGGTCACGGACCTTTGCGCAAGATGACAGGTCAACTTCTCTGGCTTTTCGACTTGAGACATACATGAGCAGGCTGCGTCCAAGTCACCTTTTGAGGAAAAGCTTTCGTGCTATCACCCCATCCTGATAGGGCAGCCCGCGATGCTGGGGTTAAAAGAAGCAGCACGCCGCCTTCGAGTGGGCAGCATTACCTCCAAGCCGGCCAAGTCAATGAGCTCACCGCATTGACTCTGTTCCCCGCACGGTTCCGAGGCGCACAAGTGAGTTAGCATGGCAGGCTGAGATGGCAAATCCCCCTCCCTCCCTCCCTTGCGTTGGGACTCTCCATGCGATGGGTGTGCCAGGGCCAAGCAGAAACAATCAGAACCTGGTCAGAGAGCGGGAGGCAAAGCAAGACAAGGCTCATTCAAGCCGAGAGACCAATTTTGGCCTGCAAAAGGAGATGCGCATTGTTCTTTGCCTACTTCGGACACACGGTGCGAGGCCTTGATGCTGTTGACCACACACCAAGCGCCATGGATTTTTGCGCATGAAGTTGACTGTCGGTGCATGAGCCTTGGGTTGCTGACTAAGTGAATACGTTCACCGCTCTTCGTAAAAGACACTTGCGGTGTAATAACTGCACGTTGACTGTTCCATCACGACGTTTCCAAAATGCCCATCCATCTAGTATGTAGAAATAGGTAAGTAGAGATAGTCTATTTCGTGCAACAATAAAAACATGAACGCGGCTAAAAGAGGTTTGCTGGTCAAGTCGTTGCAAACATTCAACGCGGTATATTACCAAGCCGCCTCTTAGTTTTGGGTGTCTTCACTCCAGATGGTCTCAAATTCCATCATCCATATGCTAAACGTCCCTTGGCGGTATCGCCGGCAAGGAGCATTGCATCAAACCTAGGCCCCGTTACCCCATCGCCATGCCGTATCCCAGAACGGGTAAAATGAAATTCGTACAGCTTGCTCCTCGCTCAAGACCACACGTCCTCCTGTAGCCTGGGTCAGCGTGTGTCGAAAGAAAAGGGAAGATGCCAAAGGCCGGTGCCTTGAGCACTCCTTCAGCATTACGTACCTGGTACTGATTCGCAGCCCTCATGTTCTTCACAATCTCCTCACCCTTGGCCTCTGTTACGCCGCGACCTTCGGCAATAATTTGAGCCAGGACTGCGTTTACTTCGCGGGCCATGTTTGCGGCATCGCCACATACGTAGAAGTAGCCCTTCTGTGTCAGCAACTCGTTGACCTCCTTCGCGTGTTCCTTTAGGCGGTGCTGAACGTAGACCTTGGAGGGGCCCTCTCTGGAGAATGCTGTGATTAGCTCAAACTTATCACCCAGTGCCTCCTTGTAAGCCTGCTACAACGTTAGTAAAGCTCGGGCTGCACACGATTCGCGTTTGCGAACTTACCTTCCACTCCGACTGGTACATAAAGTCCTCGGTGGATTTGCGGCAGCCAAAAAACAAGAGCGTGCGACCGACTTCAATTCCATCTTGGGCCTGCTTGGCTCGTTCCTGGACGAAGGCTCGGAAGGGGGCAACACCAGTTCCTGGGCCAATCATGACAATGGGCTTTGAGGGATCCGAGGGCAATTTGAAGTTGGAGTGCCGAACATGAATAGGAACATGAATTCCGTCGTACTTGTTGCGTGGTCCGGTGATTTCGTAGGTCTGGCCAAATGGTTCTGGGTTCGGGTCACCGTTCTGCTTCTGCTTCAGGGCAAGGAGGTAGTTGGTCGCCACGCCACGGAATGGTTCGCGTCCCGGAATCATCTGGTTCTCAACAATGGCAGTAATGGAGATCTTCTTGGGCTGAACATGCGATGACGATGAGATGGAGTAGTACCGGGGTTGCAGCTTGGTGATGCCCTCGATAAAGGCGGAAAATGGAATGTTAGTCCACTGTTCGCCTTTGCTAACAGCTGCAAGGAATCGAGCAATGTTGTAATAATGCGGTCCGGTTTGTTCGGCGAAGTAATCCTTGTCGTTCCCGAGCTTGGTCATCTCGGCCTTGATTGCGTCGTTGGGGGCGAAAGCGGCCAGCGTGGAGACGAATTGACGTGAAATGGGTGCGCAGATCTCCAGGTGGTATCGAACAATGGCATCGAGAGTGGTGGGAGTCGGGAATGGTACCTTGGCAGTGGGTTCCAGCGGTCTAACGCTTACAACACGATGTCTTTTCTCAATTAAGCCAACCGTTTGCAGGAAACGGTCAACCTCGTCACCAGGGTTCGTAGGCCAGACTGCAATATGGTCGCCAGTTTGGTAAGAAAGATTGGAGGCGCTGATGTCGACTTCCAGGTGGATGCAGTTCCTGTCCTTGACGGAGAACAGCTCATAGGATTCGGCAATAGGGGCAATATAGGGGTTGTGGGAGTTGAAAGGGCCGCGGGGAGCGCCCTCGAGATGCGATCGGTTGGGCTCTCCGAGGTAAACGCCGGCCGACTCGGGGGTCATGTCCTCACGGTTAATGATCTCGAAGACAGGTTCGTAAACAGCTTCGCGTTCTTCCAAGTTCATCTTGGCAGCAAGCTGCTCCCACATGGGGTCTTTCCAGGCAAGGAAATCCTCTTCCATGGTTCCTGCACCATCATCACCCTCGCCAGCAGTGCCGATTCTGTGAGCTCCGAGTTTCTGGAATGCTGCGTCGACATTGCGAACCATTGAGTTGTAATGCTCGTAAGTGTTGTTGCCGAGACCAAATGCCACGTAGTTGAGGTTGCCAAGGGGGGTTTCGTTGCCCTCGGAAAAGGACACATCTTCGCCGGTAATAAATTCGTAGAACTCTACAGCGTTGTCGGTGGGCTCGCCTTCGCCATATGTAGCCAAGACGAACATGAGGACCTTGTCGTTAGGAACGGTATCAAGGTTATCGAAATCATACTCTTCCAGATCAGCAACCATGGTGTCAAGGCCGAAACGGCTCTTGCCTTCCTTGGCAAGTCGAGAGGCGTAGTCCTCTGCCGTGCCGGTCTGAGATCCGTAGAAAACAACGCAGTTCTTGCCGGACTCTTCCATTTTCTCAACAATGTTCCTTGTCTTGCCAGCTTTGGCACCGTTTGCGCCGCCGGGGAAGGCGGCAGCGTACGGATCCTTCGGTTTGCCCCATAGCTTGCCTTTGGTGAAGTAGGCGACGGTCCCGGCGAGGATCGTGCCCAGCACGACGATGTCGAGGGTATCTAGTTCGGCCATTGTGGAATATCACAAGAAGTCGTTGACGGTTGGAAAGGAGGAAGGGGAGGTCGGAGCCCACCCGCGACGGGATCGTTTGACAGTGATTATCGCGCAAGACGCAGGATCGGAAAATGATGCCGATTATTAGGGGGCAAACAGCCCGCGGAGGAATGAAGCGGCACAAGGGAGCCTTTTAATCAAGGAAGCGGTCAGCAAATATGTTCCACTGAGCCGTCAGAGAGCAGGCGGCCCTGTGCGATGGATTTTTGGAATGGTACCTTAGCAGCAGGAGTGGTGATGCCGAAGATATCTTCGACTTGCACAAGCGCTCGGAGCGGAGATCCCGACCTAATCAATCAGCTAGGCAGGCTGGTTGGGAGGCCGAGGGAGATAACAAAATGTGGCCTTGCTGGACCTAAGGTAGGCGGAGGATTTTCTCACCAACCCACTAGGCTGAGATGCACGGCGAATTACAGGAGCCGTACAGAGTCCCTTGTCGGCGGCTTATTGGGAGGTGGTGTGTTTTAAGCGGACGCACACAGGGCTGCTGGTGTGGACTAAGGCCCGGCTTTTCACCGAGGGAAGAGGAAGAGAATGGGGGTGTTGTCCCGGACCGGGTCGGGTCCGGTGGGCAGCGCTTTTTATGACCTTGCGGTTCGATGTTGGGGGGGGGGGTGGTAAAAATAACCCTCTGAAGCATGGATCGATGGATACCCTAGTCAGTCGATGCTTCAAGGGTCGTCAGCCGTGTTCCTGTTTCTGGGTTCGTTTCCTTCCGCTTCGCTTGTCTTCTTCGACGTCCTCCTCGGCGCGGGGTAAAACGGAGGTGCGGGTTTCGATCGAGACGGACAAGACGAGATTTGGACGATGGAAGGAAGGAGGTGTAAACCAATTTCGATGGTGACACGACACTTTCCGAGCCGTTGTCTGCTGTGGGCACAAAAGGATGCTTGTGCTAGGGACTTCCTCTTTTTCCTCTACTTCGAGGATTCGTACTCGGGTTCCCTAGTACGAAATACGGCGGGCACTTGGTAGAGGACGGGACACAAAGATGGGGTTAATAATATTAGGTTACATAAACGACTGGCCTGATTGACAAGAGACTCTCTCCCGTGTACTGCCTCGAGCGCTTGGCTTCCAGGCCGCCTCAGAGAGAGATTCCGAAGCCAAGAGGTCGGGCGGACCGGCCCCATTCCTAGTAGAGTTCCTGCATCTCGGGGTACCTGAACCCTTCGACTCGCCATTTCCTCTTTCAGCCCAGCGCGATGATAGTTGGGGGTCTCCTGCTGCGCCGCCATGGCATCGTGCGTGGCCCAAGCTGCCCGGTCCATCTATTTCCTACCTCAAGGCCAAACGGCCTGGAGGATAGTGGCCTTATGTGACCGCTGTGTTCACAGCGTTTCATCGCACGTTTCGGTTCCGACATGTCGGCTGCAATGAACAAGTATTCGTAGTTTTCTTGCATTGGTGCGGCCCTAGTGCTGGACCCTGATTCTGACCACGCTTATCTCCGTAACGGACCGGCAGAGCCTATTTACGCGTTACCGCAGCGTGGGATGGTCCATTTCGCACCCGGAAGACACCGAGTTGATAATTGAGTAATTGTTGTGTCCGGCCAATAATGTGAGTGCGTACGGTAGTACTGTAATTCACAGACTTTTATGGACCCCACATTCATTCCATGGATTGCAAAAGCCAAGTGATGTGCTACGCCTGGACATTGACCAGGCTCCCAGCAAGTTTGTTGTCCGTTGAGGTCTGCAGACAAGCAAAAAATAGAAGACGCACCATGCACAAGACACAATTGGAGCTTGTCAAATGGTGTGGTGTGAGCCACAATACCATCTCATGTCATCTCCCGCCGACATGGCTACCCTTCATGGCCGTAACGGCTGCCATGTCAGGCAAGGTCGAGATGAAGCCCGCTTACGTGGGTTGGTAGCCGTCTTCTTTCGCACCTTCAGAAACTCCGCGTGAATCTACGAATAGGCGTCATGCAAGCGAGTCCTTGGGCAATTGCCGATTTCCTCGTCATTCGTCACGTTTCAACCAATCATTGGCGCTCTCATGAAATGTGAAGGCTCGAAAATTACTCCTGCAGGAGCCGCAAATGACTCCCTAACGAATGCTCTGATTAGGATCATGAGCAACAAAGGAAACTAGACAAGCATTGACCATCGAAAATAACATGGAAAGTGCTCACATCATCAACAAGCCTCTGTCCAGCTAAGATACCAGCCCAGCCTGAGTCTGGTCGGTTCTGGCTTCTGGATTCCTTCCCATATGGGCGTCTTCGAACTCGGAATGTGGGTGACGCGTGAATGGTGTAGTGTGCATGTGAAATACGGTGGCGTCGTCCTCTTGTCTGCCATTAGAGCTACCGACCTCGGCAATGGGATCATGATCTTTCTGATCTTTTGTTGTCTGCCCATTGTTAAGCAAAGCCTTTAATAGATCAGGCGAACATGGTAAAGGGGTGCAGTCTTGAATCAGTGCATTCGATAGGCACGAGACGGCTTCCGAGAATGATGCTAGCATGCTTTTCTCGATGACATCGCCGCCAGTGAGGTTGTAGGCTTGGAGAGAAGCACAAGGCAGAATATCCATTCCATAAGGATGGTTATTATGCTGTCGAGAGAAACTCCCATCTCTTGGTACTCATTACTTATCAAGCGCACATGTCAACATTGGTGTTGTCAACTGCCACTCAGAAATGCCTTCTGATACATGCTTCAACGTGCACGTCGTACTTGCGATCCCCCCCCCTCAAAACAAGCCCAACACACTTATCACCTGAATGCTTCAGCCTACTTGATCGATATTGTAGTGAGAATGAGGCGCTAGAAGGTATATATACAATTTTTGCTAGAGGATAGTCATCCATGTTTTGCTTGAAATCATTTGGCACATGGACATACTTTTTGAATAATTGATTATTGGCTGCCGGTTATTGGTGTAGGATACCAGCCAACTCTAGTACCGTTGGGAACCAGTGCATACTGTTTAAGGACTTGCCTAGCAGGGGTACGCCGATCTAACCAAGCGACTATCGCTCAGTCATGTATTTTCGATTGAAGCTACATCTCGCTAGGACCCTTCTCCATGCAGGTACTTCGTACCGTCCCGCTGCTAACCTGCCGGTGGGGAGGGAGGTCTGTGCTGGTGGTGCTGGCACATGACGGGATGTCTCTGCCATGCCGCATTTGATAGCACCCTTGCTTCATCAACAGACGATGCTCCCAATCGCCGGATAAACAAACCTTATCAAGACCCTGCACGCCAGCGATTACACCTGGGCTCGCTGCTCGCGACGCCCTCGCGACACTCCGTATGCCTTAGAGCAGACCATGGGACTTGAGGCACCTTGCCCGGCTCAAGATGGGTAAGTACGAGGAGACGTCTTCGTGTCACCTACAAGTCTCTCGCACCTGGACGCGCGCAGCGTAGCAATGCGTCCCTCGCGGTAACGCAGACGGACGTTAGCTGCAGCAGTAGACTGCTTGATTGAACCCATCATAGAATCCATTGCGATCAATGCGCTGACAGCCTGGCTCGCCTAGTCCCCTCGCAGACGCTGCCTGATCACCTGCAGGATCCGCCAAAATTCTCGCCGCGGCCTACACCCAAGTTCGACGGTGAGGAGGATGCTGCAGGATGGGATCTGACACTTCGTCCCGCCGCCGCCGACAACCGCCCACTGCATCTTAACACGCATTCCCGGAACCCGTCCGTCGAAAACCAGCCTCAACAGCCCTCTGTCCTGACCTCTCCTCGACTACACAGGTCTCAATCGCGAGTTGGCCTTGGAGGGGTCGTCGAGCGAGTCGTTGATCCAAAGAGTGCAGTCTACGGGCACCACCGCCAGACATCCATCGTTCATGGTATCCAGCATTCGAGAAATGGCAGCCTGGCGAGCTCGACGTCGAGTCCCCTCAGCCCTCAGATGATAGCTGCTGCTGGCGTCGGCCTCGATCGACCCGATATGCAGTCTGTCGCCGCTCGCCTAGATGCCGAAGGTCAACGAAAGACGGAGAGAATGCACAGTCGATCCAAACGCGAGCATGGCCATAATGTTTCTCACTCTTCTCGTCTCCACAGGGACGACCAAAAGACTGTCGGCGAGTATGCTTTGCATATATTGTTTACGTCGGTTGGTGGAAACCCCTTCTCAGTCCCAGCGGCATGTTTCTAATTATCACCCCGCCCCAGTTCATTGCTCAAGCGGAGGAGAAGCTCACCGAGTGCATTACCGTACCATTCGACCCCGAA
Organism: Stachybotrys chlorohalonatus IBT 40285; assembly: GCA_000732775.1. Lineage (NCBI taxonomy): Eukaryota > Fungi > Ascomycota > Sordariomycetes > Hypocreales > Stachybotryaceae > Stachybotrys > Stachybotrys chlorohalonatus. Next base: position 183,268 of record KL660823.1, read on the forward strand.
CCGCGAGTTGAGCAGATCTGCGGCCCTGGTGTTGACCCGGCATTCGATCAACTCATTGTTGCGCTTGGTCACATTGCTAGCCCCAAACCAAAAGCGCTGATCGATTCAATGATGCTATGGAGAAAGAGCAAGAGTGATGCTGCCAATGAAGCACGCAGCCAACTTCAGGCGTCTCGAGGTGTTTTACCCGGCGGACCGCTCCTGCGTCGCAACACTGAGCCAGGGCAGCCTGGGATGGGCGGCTTCGATGGTTCGTTTTCGAATGGCACCCCATTGACCGCCAAACAAGAGTACGTGGCGCAAGCAGAACGCCGCTCGACCGTTTCCATCTATATCCTCTGCCGCATACTTCTCGAGGTGATCAGCCAGAGCAATCTTCCTTCCATTACCCCCGAAATGGAGGACAAATTGGAAAGCATCATCTTCGGCCAACTCAAGATCGCGGACACGGAACAACTGATGCTATCGCCGTTGAAAATGGCCAACTGGAATTTGTTCGCGCAACTCCTGGGTTACATGAGCGAGATCAATTTTGTGAGTGTCACTCGCCGTTTCATTGAGGACCTCGACAGCTGCCTTCAAGATCGGGTGGTGAAAAGCCCAACATCTGCTTCCGGCCGAGACGCTGAAGGCAAGATGGAACTGGTTCTGGCCGGTATGAGACATCTGCGGTTAAGGGTATCATCGGAAGAATCCTGGGAGAAGACTTGCAACTTTCTGGTGGCTTTGGGTCGGCTCTTCAATAGATCCCATGGGCAAAAAGTCAAGACGGCCTTCTGTCAGACCATCGACGCGCTTCTGCTATCCATCGCCGGCAAGGCCAGCACCAGCCACTTAATGCACCCTAAATGGGCTGACGTGCTCGCTGCCATCGGGCCTCGCTTGGCTCAGATGTTTGTAAAACCGCGGCATTGGGCAGTCGCTTTCCCCCTGACGGCCACAATGCTTTGTCTTTCGCCTCCAGAGAACTTTGGGTCTCAGTGGCTGCAGCTGATTCTTCCCTTGCAAACCAAGGTCAAGGATCGTGCCACGAAACCTCTCTGCTTGCAGGTCGTGTCTCGACTGGTTTGGACGTATCTTTACCGGTCCAACGATAGCCCTCCGACATCAATCAGGAAGGTCGACGAAGTGATGAAGATGATACTGCCTACCTCAAAACGGAGTCTCGTCGCATCCGACACCTCTGTGACCGAGCCATTGATACAACTCATTCGCATAATTGGCTTCAAATATCCCGAATATTGCTTCCGCAACGTCATCTTCCCGCTTGTCAATGCCGAGTTGTTCACAGCCAACAAAGAGCTCAAAGTCGAGCAGCTAGACCCGGACAGGATTGTTGTAGGTATCCGAGCATTTCTATCCATCATGACCGATCTCGAAAAAGGAGAAGGGCAGGGCCAGCCTCCTTTCCCTCAGCTCTACGATGCGTCCCCGTCGATGGAACGAGGTCCAGCTTCACCAGCATCACCAATCTTGCCATCACCAAGAACAGTGCTGCCCACCCAGCCGTCACCTCCGAAGAACGAGAGCATATCACGACCTGTTCTGACACACGTACTGAGCGACGGAGTACGGGAGTACTATTTCAGGTTCTGCGAGATCCTTGGGAAAATCACCATCGTCTGTGACAACACATTTGGGGGTCAGGCTGTTCTGGACGAGAAGTTTAATAACCCTGGTCCAAAAACCCCCATCACAGACACGTTCAACTTTTCACGCCGCGATGACCACCAGAATATCCATGACCAGAAGCAAGCCTTTTACGAGCTGCTGCACGTGGCTGTTCAGGCACTACCTCGCTGCCTGTCTCTTGATATATCTTTCAACACGATCGTGAATCTCTTGTGTACCGGAACAGCACACGTTCAGAATAATATTGCCGAATCTTCGGCCAATTCTCTTAAGGCAATTGCGAGGCATGCGCATGCACAGCAGGTCATAACTGGATTTTCACGCTTCATATTCAATTTTGACGACCGGTACTCGACAATGTCCGATGGAGGGATGCTCGGCCCCGGCCACATCGAGAACACGCTGCGTCTGTACGTGGAACTTCTACAAATATGGATCGAGGAGATCAGGCAGAAGACGCGGGAGGCCGCCATGGGTGATCAAGAAACGGGGCCGGGCACTACAGACCAGCGTGCCCTCAAGCTCGACCTGTCTAGTATCTGGGCAGAAGTGGACCAAGCCGAAGCTCATGGTCTTTTCTTCCTCTGTTCGCAGTCTCGCCGTGTTCGACACTTCGCCATTACTGTCCTTCGACTTATTACCGACTTTGACGATGTTCTTGGAAAGGATTCCCCCGAGCCCAAAGACACGATTAGGCTGATTGACGTCCTTGAAAATGATTCTGTGGAAATCATGGATTTCAATGATGAGCACCTCTCCTTGGCCGAGCGCAGCAGGTTGCAGCGAGGCTTGCAGAACGCCAACAGCAAAGGCGCCGTGGTTGAGTTGTGCACGAGCGATGTTTCGTATGACGCAACGCTATGGTTCAAGATATTTCCCCATCTTATCCGTATAACTTACGACAAGTGCCCGTTTGCTGTCACAATTTGCCGAGACCTTATCTGCAACCGCATCCTTCAGATGTATAAGCCCATAGTATACCTGTCTGAACCTAGTCGTGGCCTGTACTACGGTGCTGACGGCCCAAATGCTCGCCTGCCAGCGCGGTCTCCCACCGCTCAGCCTGAAGTAATGGTCGAGCAGTGGAAGCTATACTTGGTATTTGCCTGCGCAACGCTTGCAGATCCAGGTAGCTTGGCGTTGACTGCCGCTATAGATCCCCAGCCTGCACGTAAAGGCTCGCGGTCCTTGTCGGCAGACAAGATTGTGACGGCACGAACTCTGTTCAAGTACCTTATTCCCCTGCTCTCTGTGTCCTCGGCATCGGTCCGCGAGGCCGTCGTCTTTGCAATGGGCTCTATTAATGTCCATATATACCGAACGCTCTTGGAAGAACTGCAGGGCCAAGTATCTCGATGCAACGATGAAGCTCGGGCGCGCATCCACCAGAGAACCAACAGCAGCCCACGACGCAACCGCAAGATGGATTTGCTGAGAACCGAAATCACACACGTGTTCAAGCTGACTTCTCACTTCTTGAAAGAGCCCGAGGTCTACCAGTCGGAGTTCTTCCTTACCACTTTGACGTCGTACACCAAAGATCTCAAACTTTTCCTTATGGACGGCGAGGTGCAGATGGACTGGGAGTTTCAAAAGCTAAGGCGTCATTACTGCGGTCTCGTGGAGGCTCTGTTTGAGGGTATCAATCGAACCAAAGACCCTTCCCGCTGGATGACGTTTGAATCTCGGAAATCCGCCTTCTCCCTGATGGAAGACTGGTGTGGCTTTTCACCCAACCAGAACCAGATACGAGCTCGAGAGGATTCCATGCGCCAGTCTTTGATTGACCAGCAATCAGTGGGTGAGCGAGGAACAGCAACCGCAGCCATGGAAATCGAGAAGCGGAATCTGCGAACCGCTGCACTGAGCGCCATGGCTGCACTTTGTGGCGGCCCCGTCAGCGTGACGACTGAGAGCGGCGTGACGCTCCAGTTTGACATTCGTCGTATGCTGGCCTGGGTCGAGGCCATCTTCAATTCTGGTAGCGACCGAATGAACGTGACCGGAAAGAGGGCCCTGAAGAACCTGGTAATGCACAACCAGGATCATCCTTACTTGCTCGAACACTGCATCGCCCGGTGCTATCTCGCCGAGGCCCCCAAGGTTCTTGAAAGCTACTTCGTCGTCATCACCGAAGTACTCCAAGCCAATCTCGATTACCCCTGCCCCTTCTGGAAGCTCCTGGGATTGTTCATGTTTACGCTGGGGAACGACCAAAGCGACATCAGGTCAAAGTCGTCGGCAATGCTGCGAGCGCTTGAAACGCGCCAGCTACGGAATTCAAAGATCCGGGACTTCGACATCAGTATTTCAGACAAGACCCAGGCTGTGTACAAGCTGGCCCAGTTCGAGATTTCGAAGCGCCTGGCCAACCAGTACACAGAGCTTGCGTTCCACATCTTCTCCGATTTCACACTCTACTTCAAGGATCTACAGCCAACAGCGCAACGCAATATCGTGGCAGTCATGCTGCCCTGGATCCAGTCCATAGAGCTGACATTGGACCCTAATGGGGGACCTACTGCGCAGTCCTATGTTCTTTTGGCCAACCTTTTGGAGATCACTATCAAGTCTAGCGGAGCTTTGCACAATGAAGTCCAAGCGCTTTGGCAGGCGCTCGCTACGGGACCACACCCGGGCAACGTTCGCCTGGTTTTGGATTTCATCATACAGCTCTGCTTGGATCGCCGCGAGCAGAACTTTGTTGAGTACGCGAAGCAAATCGTCGTCTTCTTGTCGACAACGAGCAGTACGCCCGGCATCAAGGTCGTTGAATTCCTTCTTCTGCAGATAAACCCCAAGGCTATGGTTCCGAACGAGAAGAAGGAGGCACTTCCGCCTCCACCGGATATTGCCACGTTGCCTTATTGTGCAGATTTGACCGAGGCGCTTCCGATTGGGACAAAGCAGGCCGGGTTCTCCTTGGGCCAACTATCCCTGATCCTGCTCGTCGACCTGATGGTGGCGCCGGTTATCCTACCCGCAGACAGCGTGCCGCTTCTACTACAAGTCGTTACGGTGCTGTGGGATCATTACACTCCCTTGATTCAAGACCAAGCGCGTGAGATGCTTGTGCATCTAATCCACGAGCTTGTCATCTCTCGGCTGGACGACGAGGGCCAGGAGGCACAGAAGAAGCCCATTGAGAACTTGATTGATTCGATTCGACGGCATGACCGCTCCGTAGTCTGGAGTTATGAGGACAGTAACGGTAAAGTTGATGACCACGAGACAAAGGTACCGCCAAGCATGGAGCATCTCACTACCGAAGTCGTCAAGACCTTCGAAATAGCATTCCCTGGCATCAAAGAGCAATGGGGCCGGCTATCGCTGACCTGGGCAACGTCTTGCCCAGTTAGGCATCTGGCTTGTAGGTCCTTCCAGATATTCAGATGCGTGCTGGTGTCGCTTGACCAGTACATGCTCGGGGACATGCTGGCTCGCCTATCAAACACCATAGCAGACGAAGATCCTGAAATCCAGTCGTTTGCAATGGAGATTCTGACAACCTTGAAAACTCTTATCGTCAAACTGGATCCGGAGAAATTGCTGACATTTCCTCAACTGTTCTGGACCATTTGTGCCTGCTTGGAGTCCATCAACGAACGCGAGTTCCTGGAGGCGGTCGAAATGCTCAACGAGCTACTCGCAAAGTCGGATTTCCGGCAGCCAACCGTCAGCAGAATTATCGAGGACGGTCAGCCTCCACGCTGGGATGGCTTGTTCGAGGGCGTTCAGTCTTTGCTTCACAAAGGACTTAGGTCGTCTCTGTGTTATCAGCCAACACTTGACACCATGGACAAGCTCATCACAATACCCAATGAAGGCTTGATCGGCGGCGATGACCGGCTTTTCTACTCAGTTCTAGCAAACTTCCCCCGCTTCTTGAATGAGTTAGAGCGAGGCAGCCCCAGCGAAGGCGTCCTGAAGACTGCTGGACTGCTCTCGAAGGAAGCTGATCGTCAAGGCCTGGAGAGTCTGTCGGTGGTTCTTGACGAATATGCCTCAGGGATTCATCCCAACGGTCAGGAATTCTTGACCCGGCTTTTCATTGCGATCCGAGAGTATTACCTGCCGAACATGGATTTTAAGATGATCACATTTCTGATAGGACTCCTCACAAACTCCCTCTCCTGGGTCAAGATCCAGACCATGCGCATTCTTTGCGTGGTGATACCGGAGGTTGATATGCGCAATCCTGAGCTGGCGGGACACGGCTCCGATCTTATCTCACCTCTGCTCCGCCTTCTTCAAACTGAATTCTGCATGCAGGCACTCGAGGTTTTGGATAACATCATGACAATGTCTGGAAGCCATATGGATAAGCATCACTTGAGGATGAGTATGACGCGGTCAACATCCAAAGCCATTCGGAAAGAGTACGAGCGAACCCAGAGTCTGTTTGGAATCCCCGAGGCGTCAGGCTGGGCCATACCGGTCCCTGCACAAAAGACTGAAGCAACGCGAGCCAACATACATGCTGCTTTCTACATGTGTCAAAGCACTGAGGGTACCCTGGTTGAAGCTACTCCAACACCAGAAGTCGAGTTCCACACAGACGATTTCCCTTATGGATATTTTGATGCCCCTGAGCGGAGCGAAACCATGATGTCTGACGAGGGCCGTGGAGAGGGCGTGGCCGGCGATCTTGTGACGAAGCTAGACAGTCTGGATGACTTCTTTGATGAGCCATCCAGTCCAACCACCGACGATGATGGCCGCTCATCTCGTACTATCACGGAATACACGCCCGAGTCCTTCGAGTCTGGAGCCGAGCTCTACGACGAGCAGATTCTTCCAATCTTGCACGAAGCCTCTAATAATACCTCGTTCCAGAACGGTTTCATTGATCGGCCCATCGTCATGCCGAGAGAGCCTATATCAAACACAATGAACCCGGGCGCCTTTACCGTGGCCGTACCTGCAAGACCAGGTCTGCACGCACGATCTATCACGTCGCCCTCGGCGCCGTCCTCATACCACCCCAACATAGCAGACGTGGCTTCGGACGAAGAGTATCTTTCAGGTGGCTTCTCTGATGCCGATGACGAACGCCCAGGCACTGCGAATACTGAAAATGCCTTCTCTTTGGAGAATATGATCAGTCCTCGTCCCAATGTGTCTCAGACTCGGTCTGGTCTTCGACGGTTGGCAAGCAAGTCTCGAGACGAACGACTCAGAGAGAAGCCGCCGTCGCAATCAACTACAAGAACCGGTGCCAAAGGGTATCCAATGGGCATGCCCGGACAAGTCGACATGCTGTAAGTGGCATGTCTGATTTTCTACATCCGACTTGAAAACATTATAGAGAATTGTCGGAGGGGGCTTGAGGCAGCGTGTTGGACATGTAGGGGAGTTGCAACAGTGACTTAGCATATAGGCGCCCGGGCGTAGAATTATATTTGGGAAGCATCACACGATCATGTTTTGGCTAAAGATTCATGGATAAGGGTGGCGAAGTAGCGTACCTGTATATTTCGCTTCAGTTACGAAGACATTAACATTCTTTGAGAGATGAAATTAGCACTGAGAGATTGCAGCTGTAAGTTCGCAAGACCAACCCTAATGACAACTGTATTGCAGACTCCACGGATGTTGCTGTGAAATGACGCCTTCCTAACCACATATTAATCCATCGCTAAGGAGATACCAGAAAAGGGAGAGGGTGGCATGAAGGGATAGGGACGTTTTGTTAGTATCGGTGGCGGGTAGAGTAATCTGTCATCGAGTCAGCCGGAGACACACAACCCGAGCTGGCTGAGTTGATGGTGTTCATACCTTTAGGACTGACGACCAGACCACGGCCCTTCTTTGCGCCGCGATAGATGGTCTCGATGATGTCTATGAGCTCCTGCTTATCCTCCAGAACCCAGTTCAGCTTGTTGTTGTTGCCGGTGCCGAAATCGCACATGATGTGTTTGTTGCGGAAGAAAAACATGATGGTGCATGGATCATACAGTTCTAGCACGAAACGAAGCACCGTTAGCGTCCGCGGGGGAAGAAGACGATGAGGAAAACAGTGAAAGAGAGCGTTTACGTACCGTACATCTGGTTGAAGTCGGGGACCTGGTCGATGTCGCAGACGTAGACAACAGCGAAGCTCTTGACCTTGTCGGCGATCTTGTAGAGGACTTCGTCCTGGCGCATGCAGTTGGGGTCGCTGTCGCGGCCGAAGCGGATGACGACGAGGCGCTCCTCGTCGCTGAGGATGGCTTGGTCGACGTGCCAGCCGGAGTTGAGGTGGGGGATGACGACGGAGCCCATGCTGGAAGGGGTTTCGCAGCTGTGAGTACGGTTTCAGAAGTTTTTGTCGCGGATGACAGGTTCAGGCGGTCGACGGAACGTGGGCAATGGCAAATATGATGGGCGTTGAGAGATGAGAGATGGGGATGCCTGATGGTGATGGTAGTGGTGGTGGGGTGCTTGTTTGTCGCGGCTTATCGATAAACCAGCGTCGTCCCGGTAAGTGCAAGTATCCATTTTGGTGCATCGAAGCTTGAGCCTTCTAGGAACATCATGAATACCTGACCTTTCAGAGGGCGAGACGGCACGTCAACCGGATGAGAGTTGCAGTTCAACCCGAGCTATGAGGCAAGCATGTAGCTTCGTGTTACATCGGCAGAGTCGTCGCCGTTTGCAATGGGCCTCTCCGTATACGCAAACCGCATCACAAACAGCTCCTCCCAAACCACGCTCCTACAGCACTGGAGAAGCTCCGGGCACCGTCTTCACGCCGCCCCTGATATATCCGCAGGCACCTGCGACACAGCACACTGATCTCCCTACCTTCCTGGCTTACGCTGAGCGCACAGGTCTGGACGTGAAGTCTACGGTCTACGTCGGCACTCACTACGAGTACAGGGTCGCGAGTGCGCTGGCGCAATATGGCTTCTTCCTTAAACGCATCGGCGGATCGTCGGATTTCGGCACCGACCTCCTAGGAACGTGGACGCCGCCGACGACGTCGCAGACCATGCGCGTCCTCTTCCAGTGCAAGGCGGGCTCGCAGCGCGTCGGCCCACACCTGGTGCGCGAGCTGGAGGGCGCTTTCGCAGGGGCCCCGGTTGGCTGGAAGGGGTCCGGCGTGCTGGGCTTCCTGGTGAGCGAGAGGCCCGCGACGAAGGGCGTCAGGGACTCGCTGGCGCGCAGCCGATGGCCGATGGGGTATGCGTGCTGCTCGCGCGACGGCGTGCTGCAGCAGATGCTGTGGAACAGGAAGGCGGAGGAGCAGGGGCTGGAGGGCTTCGGCGTCATTGCGAGGCATAGCGGTGGTGGTGAGGGGGAGGCGGCGGAATGTCTTGTGCTGGTGAGGAATGGGAAGACGTTACCCTTGCTGGAGTCTGGTGTTGAGTGAAGGCGGCCGATATGGAGGGTGCTCAAGGAGGATACCGAGATTTGACCAGTTTTCATCAAGTCAGGAATCCGACTACGGGCTAATGTAGCCTCATCAGACGGACACGATGATGCCTCGACTGTCATGATGGTTACGCCAACGCCTCGAAACATCATGCTGCTTTCATTACAACATCAATCTGCAAAAGCCCCTGCGGGCGTATGGGCAGGATGGCATTTCATAAGCAGGGAGTGCGGGCGTGACGCAACCCACCCCTGCAGCCGGACTCTTTTTTCCTGTCGGCGTCAAGGGCCCTGGTTGGCTGGACAGAGCTCCCTTTGGTCAGCAACCGCGCGCGAGACCAGATGTGCCTCGTTTATGCCACAGCAAAAGAAGAAAGCATCTGCCCAGTGCGGGCTCGGACCTCGAGGCTGGATTCAAACACGTGTCGGAGCTTATAGCCGCACCCTTACGTGGTATGGTGCGAGCTGTGATTTGTAATGGCGTTGCTTGGTGATGTGGGAGCTGCATACCATTTGATTTATGATCATGAACCGTCCATGGGAGGGGTCGGTTGATTGTACTGTATAAAAGAGCACATCAAAATCCTCCATCATGTAGTTCAAGCTAGCAGCACGACAACCCGACTCGACAACATCGTCTTCAAATTATACCCACATCTTCAAGCATCTTGAGACATATTCTTATATTCTCCTCTAACCATGTCCGAGTCGAAGCCCATCACATTCTACAATCACAGTACGTCAAGCCCATGAAGACATCGAATCAAACGTGACACTTGTCTGACAGGATAATCCCATAGCGGCTGGGCCTAACCCAAGGAAGATTACTATTCTCTTCGATGAACTCAATGTTCCATACGAAAAGGTATTTGGAAAGACGTATGTTGGCTACTCCCAGTCTCTTGTACTTACAACATGAAATTAGATAGATATCGCCAATCCCAAGGAGGAGGCCTATCTGGCCGTCAACCCCAATGGCCGCCTGCCCGCTATCCACGACCCCAACACTGGCTTGACCATCTGGGAATCAGCCGCCATCATGGAGTATCTCGTAGATCGCTACGACAAGGACAACAAGCTGGGGCCTACCACCGAGGCCGACAAGTGGACGCTGAAGCAGTATATGTACTTTCAAATGTCTGGCCAGGTAAGCCAAGCAAGAGCTATCCGCCTGCCACTTCGTTGATTGGGTGTTCCTGACGACATGGGCTCAATACAAATAGGGACCGTACTTTGGCCAGTATGTCTGGTTCAACGTTTACCACCCAGAGGACGTACCCAGCGCCAAGGAGCGTTACGCCGCTCAGACTGAGCGTGTCTGGGGGGTTCTCGACAAGGTCCTCGAAGGCAAGCAGTACCTTTTGGGTGATAGAATGTGAGAATTACCCCCATCGATGCTTGGTCCTGACGGTTGAAACTAAACATGATTTACAGTACATACGTCGACCTCGCCTTTGTTCCATGGGACGTCATCGCCTTGACTTTCAAGGACGGCGCTCTGGTAAAGGAGTACGACCCCGAGAACAAGTATCCCAACTTTTTTGCCTGGCACAAGCGGCTGATGGAACGGCCCTCTGTCAAGAAGGCGTATGCTCCGTCGCAGTAATTGGGTGGGGGGTGGGGATGGCAGGCGTTGCATGCTTTCTTTCAGCAGACTACTATAGAACATGACCACTCTTACCAGCTAGTGCGAAGCCCCAACGTGCATGTCGTAGAGCCTAGTCGCCCCATACCGCTGCTTTGGCTTTTCGCGCTTCCTCCTGTCGCCTAATCTCCTCCTGCTTTTCCAGCTCCCGCTTCCTCTTCTCCTGCTCCCTGATGGACTTCTGGTACGCCTTCTGCTCCTCGGTCTGCTTGGGCGCCTTGAGACCCAGGCCAGCCGCAATCATGCGACGGGCAACGGCATCCGTCTTCTCCGGCCTCTTGCCGGCATCGGCGCCTCCCTGGAACGCGGCTGGGGAGGGAGGCAATCCTGAAGAGGGTTGCCAGGTCGTATCTGAAATCATGCCTGGTGATATGGGAGTAGGCGGCGGAGCTGATGGGACGGACGGGGTTGTGGCGGGCTCTGGCGAGATGAGCTCGGGTTCGGATTCGTCTTCATCCTCCCACGAGTCCGCGACTTTGGCCTTGGACTTGAATTTGGCAGGTTTGGGTGAAGCTCCGGCGGTATAGTCAACGGCGATCTTAGGTAAAGACGACGCCATGTCTTTGGATGCACAACTCCGTACGTGGTGAGGTGGAATAAAACAATGTCCCGTACTGTTTCGGCAAGGGGCTCTGAAGCTTCGAACCAGGCTCGGATGGTTTGCAGTTCGAGGTTCGAATGATGAGGGAATACCCTGGACAATTACTGGAAGTACTAGTACCTATTGCTCCTTTGCTCGTCTCGTTTGACAACGATCAAGGCGCACGTAGATCAGGATATAATGAGGGGAACAGTGCTGGCAGCTCTGGTATAAGTGAGTTGAGGTTGAGGTGGGATGCTCCCTGGTTTGACGTAGAATGTGGGGGAAACGCTGTGCCCCGCATAAGCCCCTTCCTAAGTAGCTGCCTGTCCGGGCCCCGGCTTTCCCAGCTGATCCTCGGCTCACGATACGGTAGACGTAAGGAACCCCCGATGATGTTGAGAATTTGCTGTTGGTTCTCCATTCTGGCTGCACGTGAGCTGGGAGAAGCTGTGCTGACTTAATGCTTTGTTCGCAAACCCGAGAATCCCTTTCACACGCCAAGCAGACGCTCTCGAGGCTTGGATTCACCAAATCCTCCCCGCCCAACAACGCAATACTCTCCAGATGTTGTATGATAGTAAATCAATTCCTTGAATGTGGCATACTCTTCTGGAACAGCCATGTGAAAGAAACCCAGGGTCCTGCTCATGCATTAGCCAAGTCTCAACACGTGACTTGAGTATTCCTCGATTTCAAAGATGTATCGACGTCTAGGGTAGCTCAGTACGCTTGAATGGTGGTGGTCAAGCTGTTGCGTCAGCCGAGGTGCCTGCCTCAAGCTCCAGCCCCCGAGCTTGAGCCGATGGAATGTCATGGTCATGCACAGCGTTGGTCACGTCAGCGAAGATAAGGTGAGGTACCTGTAGCGCAGCGCTCTGGAGCACCTATCGCAAGGTACCTGCTGCTTGAGCTACATCGAAAATTTCCGGGGCAAATCGTCCTCCATCCGACTTCGTCAATTATTAAGTCATTTATCGCTACCAAAACCCGTGCCTCCCTGCATTCATTTGGGCAATGGCCTAGAGCAGACCGGGAACAACGATCAAGCTCTGGTTGTGTGTTATTTTCATACATCCCAAGATCCTCGACCGCGTAACCCCTTGCATCGCGTCACGATCGTCTCGGTTTATGCGAGTTACGCCTGCGCCTGTGTAGCTTGCGCCGGGAGCTGCTGTGCGATAAGAACACCCCTTCGGCCATGATTCCACGATCCCGTGCCTCCGGGCGCCTGCTGCTTGAGCGGTCGGCCATCAATGCGAGCAGATACTCGATTCCCTCTGCCTCGCGGACATGGGCGGCTCGCACAGCGTATCCAAACCCCCATGTCTGCAGCCGATGCCTTCCCCTAATTCGATCGCGATTCTTCGAGCATGCCTTCTCGACCTCGGCCGTCCTCGGCAAGGAGAGAAATAAGGACAAAGGTAGCTTCTTCGACACGTCCATCGAGCCCGCTACAGAGCCCCTCTCGGAAGAGGAGGCCAAGGCAAACCTCGAGAACAAGAAAAGAGAAGAGGAGGAAAAGGCTGCCACTGCCGACTCAGCAGCTGCATCCAAGACCGACGGTAACAGCCAGTCACAGGATGGAAAGGCGGCCAGCTCGGCTGGTGGTTCTGCAGGATCCGGGGGCCACTCTGGAGGTGATGGATCTGGAGGCGACGGAGGCAAACGCGGCCGTAAGTCACCCGAGCGAGCTCTCCAGAAGCCGGTAGTCCCAGACGTGTATCCTCAGGTACTGGCGATCCCCATAGCCCGGAGACCTCTTTTCCCTGGATTCTACAAGGCCATCACCATCAAGGATCCCGACGTTGCCACCGCCATTACCGAGTCTATCAAGCGTGGCCAGCCATACGTTGGAGCCTTCCTTTTCAAGAACGAGAATGAGGATGAAGATGTCATTCGCAATGTCGATGACGTTTATGACGTTGGTGTCTTTGCCCAGATCACGAGTGCGTTCCCCATCCACGGGCAGGAAGGTGCCTTGACCGCAATCCTCTACCCGCATCGCCGCATACGATTGTCCAGTCTAGTCCCCCCTGGAGGCCAGGATGCCAAGAAGCTGGAGGGCAGGATCGAAGCCGTGGAGCCCGAGCCCATTCCTCCGAAGGCTTCCGAGGAGGAGTCTCAGCAAGACAAGAAGGGAGATGTGGTGGCCAGCTTTGAAGAGGGCGCCGTGGAAAAGAAGTCGGACCAGACGGTTGACAAGTACGAACCGACTTCGTTCCTCAAGCGGTACCCCGTCAGTCTTGTCAATGTGGAAAACCTCACAGACGAGCCTTATGATCCCAAGAGCCCAGTTATCCGCGCCGTGACTAACGAAATTGTCAACGTCTTCAAGGAGGTCGCAACTATGAACAATCTCTTCCGAGACCAAATCTCCACCTTCTCGATGAGCCAATCCACAGGAAATGTCACTTCAGAGCCAGCTAAGCTTGCTGATTTTGCTGCTGCCGTCTCATCTGGCGAGCAGTCGGAGCTGCAGGAAGTGTTGGCATGCATGAATGTCGAGGAGAGGATACAAAAGGCTCTGATCGTGCTAAAGAAGGAGCTCATGAATGCTCAGCTACAGTCCAAGATCACCAAGGATGTCGAGAGCAAGATCACAAAGAGGCAGCGCGAGTACTGGCTCATGGAGCAGATGAAAGGTATCCGCAGGGAGCTGGGCCTGGAATCGGACGGCAAGGACAAGCTCGTCGAGAAGTTCAAAGAGAAGGCGAACAAGCTGGCGATGCCCGAGCCTGTGAGGAAGGTTTTTGACGAGGAGATTAACAAGCTCGCACACCTCGAAACTGCAGCATCCGAGTTCAACGTCACACGCAACTACCTGGACTGGCTAACGCAGATCCCCTGGGGACAGAGAAGCCCCGAGAATTTTGGAATCCCCAACGCCAAGAACGTATTGGACGAGGACCACTACGGACTGCAGGATGTCAAGGACCGGATTCTGGAGTTCATCGCCGTTGGCAAGCTTCGAGGCACAGTCGAGGGTAAAATCCTGTGCTTTGTTGGACCTCCCGGTGTAGGCAAGACTAGTATCGGCAAGTCTATCGCTCGCGCTCTCAACAGACAGTATTACAGATTCAGTGTTGGCGGTCTCACGGACGTTGCCGAGATCAAGGGGCACCGAAGGACTTATGTCGGCGCGCTACCCGGCCGCATTATCCAGGCTCTCAAGAAGTGCCAGACGGAAAATCCGCTTATTCTGATCGACGAAATCGACAAGATCGGACGAGGCTACCAGGGAGATCCATCTTCCGCACTGCTGGAGCTGCTCGACCCAGAACAGAACAGCTCTTTCCTGGATCATTACATGGATGTGCCTGTGGACTTGTCCAAGGTTCTCTTTGTCTGCACAGCGAACATGACGGATACGATACCAAGACCCCTGCTGGATCGAATGGAGCTCATCACCCTGTCCGGATACGTTTCCGACGAGAAGAAGGCCATTGCTGACAGGTACCTGGCACCTGCTGCCAAGGAGGCGGCAGGGCTCAAGAACGCCAACGTCACACTGAACGAAGAAGCCATCGAGGAGCTCATCAAGTCCTACTGCCGCGAATCTGGTGTCCGCAACCTCAAGAAGCAGATTGAGAAGGTGTACCGAAAGTCAGCCCTGAAGATTGTGCAAGACCTCGGCGAGGAAGTCCTGCCCGAGGGAGAAGCGCTGACAGAGGAAGGAAAATCGGCCCTGGACCAGACGGAGAAGAAGGCAGAGGAATCGCCGGCGGCGACGGAGTCTAACAAGGAACAACCGGCCACGGAAGCGACCGAAGGTGAAACCACAGAGAAGCCCCGCAAGGCCCTCCTGGTACCGGACTCGGTGCAGATTGAGATTGGCAAGGACAACCTCACGGATTACATTGGGCCTCCGGTGTTTACGTCGGACCGTCTTTACGACGTGAGCCCGGCCGGTGTGTCCATGGGCCTCGCCTGGACCCAGATGGGCGGGGCAGCCATGTACATCGAGTCTATCCTGCAAGCGCCCCTGCGCCCCAGCTCGCGGCCGTACCTCGAAATCACCGGCAATCTCAAGTCCGTGATGAAGGAGTCTACGACAATCGCCTACTCCTTTTCCAAGTCCTTCATGGCCAAGCAGTTCCCCGACAACCACTTTTTCGACAAGGCCAAGATGCACCTGCACGTCCCAGACGGCGCCGTCCCCAAAGACGGACCGTCGGCTGGTATCACCATGACCACCTCGTTGCTCTCTCTCGCGCTGGATACCCCTGTGAACCCTACCGTCGCGATGACGGGCGAGATCACCCTGACGGGCAAGGTGCTGCGAATCGGAGGTTTAAGAGAGAAGACGGTCGCTGCCCGACGGGCTGGCTGCACGTCTGTTATTTTCCCCAAGGACAACATGTCTGACTGGCT